>VDFB02214466.1:0-28357 GCA_007258455.2 Sequoia sempervirens
CAAGATTTTGATGTTGATGGTGACTAAGACTTGGGATGCTTGCTCTAAATTCCTTCACCTCTTTATCGGTTTCTCTAAGAATACATTTCAGTGCCTCTTGGAGGCTGTTTATGGGAAGGACTCTTCTATAGACCTGGCTGAAGTCGCTGGATCCTGAAAGTTCTTTGTCTCAGAAGCCCTTGGTTGCAATATGTAGGTCCTTGTACTAAAATGTGTGAGGCCCATACTTCATCACCCCTTCTTCAATAAGATCTCTGTGCTTGTTTCTCTTCAACTGCACAAGTGATGTTGCCACCACCATTAGGAGAACACTGCAAGCTGTGGTAATGCTGGCCATCAGTCTGGAGGTTGAGCTTTTGATTTCTCTATGTTAACCTCTTGTCAATTCCCAAGCTTTCCAAATGGATAGAAAATGGGAGATCCACTTGGTTTGACCTTGTAAGAACCAAACAATATATCTGAAATGTACAAACCCAACCAATCAGACTTACCTTTGGATGTACTCATCTGAATATTGTACAGTATGAAAGTTTTCCAAGGTTTATCACCAGTCAAAGCCCTAAGGATCCGTTTGACTGCTAGAGCAATACCATGCACATAAAGATTCTCAAACCCATACCTCCAATCTCTTTGGAAGGTAACTTTTATCCCAAGCAATGCAATGTCTCATTTTACCACCTCTTCGATCTGACCAGAGGAAATCACTAATGGTTTTATTCAATTGATTCAGATGAGAAGAACAAGCCATTCAACAAGAAAAGTTATAAATGGTATATGAAGAGAAGATCAGTTGACAATTTTGAAATCTTCCAGCCAAATAGAGTAAATGAGTCTGCCACTCAGTAACCTTTTTTGAGATTCTGTCCGTGGCCTACTGCTATATTTCTTCAAATGAGGGAGACAAGGCAAATGGAATTCCCAAATATCTAACCATTTTGCATTGACCTCCCCAATCTCACCTCTAATTAGTAATTTTTGATCCACTTAGCGGGAACATCCCACCACTTAAGCACCATGGATTTGTGCAGAGCCAACTTTGGACCCTGAAGCTAAGCAGTATGTATCAAGTCTATTTTTCATATTGACATGATTTTCAAGCTCTAGAACAGGGAACTATGTAGTATCATAATTATCATTAGCAAACTGAATTTCCAATTGACTTTGATCAGGAACTTGTATGCCTTTAACAGGTGGACCAAAAGCACAATCTTTGAGAAGAAAATGTAGGGAATCAACAGCAATAACTAAAAGGGAAGGGCAAGAGAGCACCCATTTCTAATGGACTGTTGCAAACCAAAAACATCAGCAAAAGATCCATTAACGCTGACCTGGGCTCAAGCATCTTTGAAAAGAACCTCAACAATTCTGCAAAACTTTTTCCCAAAGCTCATTGTCTTCATAACCAGCTGGATAAATGGCCATTCAGTTATATCATAAGTCTTTTCAAAGTCCAGTAATGCCATATATACATTCTGTTAAGAAGCCTTAGTCCAATGCATACCTTCCCAACTATCCACTAAATTGTTCAGAAAGTATTGCCCTTTAACAAAGCCAATTTGAGAGGAGGATATAAGTTGAGGGAATACTTTTTAAGCCTCATAGCAGGAATCTTTACAAGAATTTTGTAGGACATATTGAACAAAGTTATTGGCCTCTGGTTTTTGATGTGTGGAATCTCCTTTAGGCAACCAAGTGATTTTATTGCCCAAGAAACCAACAAGAATAGCTTCATTGTACGCATGAAGGAGTATAGGAATGATCGAATCTTTATTGGCTTTGTAAAGTCCTTCAGGAAATCCAGCTATATGAGGAACTTTTTCATTTTTGAAAGGGCCAATTACTTTACTAATTTCCTCAACACTAATCTCAAAGTCCAACATAAGAGCCGAGTTGGAGTCAATTTTTCTTGGGAACAACTTTAGACACCATATTTCTAGCATCAAGGGTTTGAGCAGTCACTTTATCAGAAGTAAAAAGGTCTTTATAAAAAGATTGGAAAACATTTTTCGTCTGCTACCCTTCATTAGCCAACACACCACTGATCTCAATAGCCCCTATTTTCTTTGTGGAGTGTTTGACTTTCAGAAAATTGAAAAAGAATCTCTAAGCTTCATTCTTGACCTAAGCTTGGCCTCCCTATCTAAGTAATTTTGTACACATCTGGCTTGATGCTTCCGGGTCATGGCCTTTTCTTCAAAAGCAGGGTCATTGGGGGACGCAAAAGCTTCTCCCAATTCCTTTCATAAAATTCCATTTTTGCTTGGCTTTATTCATACCATAAAGTGTCATGAACTTTTGGGCAGCTTCAATGGCACAGTTTCCAAGAAGAAACCAGTCCACCAAAACAAGCTTGGTCCTTGAGGTGAGAGACATTAAGTTTATACTCTTTTACATTCAGGAGGGTTGACAGAGTCAGAATTAATATAGAACTCCATCTCAACAGGGTGATGATCAGAGAGTAACAGGAATAACTCTGGCCAAATCTAAATTAATACTAGGACATTACCCAATAAATGCTGTCTAGGTGGAATCTGTCAAGTCTTGTGTAGACTCTTTTGTTGCCTCCCTGAAAGTTGCTCCAAGTGAACCTTATGCCTTTGTTGTCAGCTTTACCTTTTGACAAGTGATCCACAATGTTTCTTTTCCTTTTAATCTTACACCAAAATGAATAATTCATTTCTTTTCCAAACAAATATGTTTCCACCCAGTTTATCTTCTCTGTTGTCAACCATATTAAAATCTCCCCTATTAATCCAAGGTATATCCTTCAAGCTCCCAGCTAATCAATTCCAGAGAAGTATAATCATATGGGGCATAAACAGAACAAAGGCCAAATTTCTTACCATCAATTGTCAGTAGGTTCCAGATGTCTCTATTACATGGAGAATATCCCACCTCAGATATAGCAGAAGACTACTTTGAATTGATGAGGATGGGAGCACCCCCTCTACCTTTAGAATGGTTAGTGGAGAATCAAGAATCACCAAGCCAGATTGTGTGCAAAGCACATTTAATCCACAAACCGAGTGATTTTACCTTTTGAAGAAAAAGGAAGGCTAATTCTTTCCTAGACCAATATAAACTTAAAGACCTAACAATGAATCTTCTATTGGGTTGTCAAGGCCCTTCATATTCAGGCCGATAATCTTCATATCTACTAAGCTTGGAGAAGATTTAAGAGGTAGAGGGTTCTTTCCCACCTTTGCACAATCTTGCAAAGCAAGCTGGCAATTTGTTTTTTCAACCTTTAAAATCCTTAGGGCTGTCCCCTATATCAGAAACTATAGTCATCTTTTGAATGGTGGAATCATCCAGCTTATTACTGTCATACATAGTTGGAGAAGATCCTTTGAGATCAGGGATATCTTATTACTCAAAAGTTTCAGCCTTTCTGCAGAGAACTTTTTAGTTGGATATCTATTGACTGTAATCTCCACAATCTTGAAGAGATTTATCTTTAACTCTTCCAATTTGACTGGCCACTTGGGAAGCTTGGGGATTGGTAACCCAAATCTCAAGGACAGGCTGCTTGGGAGGAATCAAACCATTATCCATACCCTTCAATTCAGCACCACAAGGATTGGCATCAATTGAATTAGGGCTTACCTCTTGGGGGGTCAAGACAGGTGGAATTATATGATTCATATGGTTATTTTGTGCATAGATCACTTCAAAGTCCCTTTGATCAAAAAGGGCAACAAGTTCCTTGCCTTACCCACTCCCACATTCTTGAAGTCAAATTCTTGGTATCAGATTTCCCTTCAGGTTTATCATCAAGACACGAGGTATCGGGATTATTAAGAGACCTATTCCTAGCCAAGGATGGGCAATCCTTTTGGACATGTCAATTCTTTTTCCAAAGAAAACATGAATTTAATCTACCAGGTTCATTAATATCACTGTTAACATTCGAAGATCAAAAGAGCCTTTCAGGAAAACAAGATGCAGGTTTTGAGGAGTTCAAAACTTTGGCATTCATGTGAGGAAGAGAAGATCTGGTTTCTTCCACCATTATTACTTCTCCCAAATGCTTAAGAAAATGAGGGAGAAGAAATCAAATATATGGAGGCACTTCACAGATTTCTAACCATTGAGGTGTAGCTCAAAGAACAATATGATCAAGTTAGCTAAAGGATCCCATTGAAAAACACAAAATACAGACCTTCCAACATTCCAAAACCCTTTAGTTACAACCCTTTTTTGCATATTATTTGATTTAGAATGCACAAAACAAACCCTTATGCTTCATATGACAAGAAGAAACATATAATCTTAATTTCTTCCCCCAAACAACAGCAATCCAATCATCAAAAAATTTCCTTGATGGCAATGCTTCTTAATTCAGACGAACAAAAGAACTCCCAAAATTTTCAGTCTGTTCTCTTCCTTTTCCAAAACATCATTCATAGCATCATTGGGGCAAAGGCAAAGAACTTAAGGGACCTCACCCTTTTCAGCTCCTCCTTTGCCCGTCTCTTGTGAGGGTTCTTCATGGCTACCTGCAACCAAAAACTCAGCTTCGCTAGAAACTAATGTCTTGCTTCTAGTGGTAGGGGCTTGTTTAAATGATTTATTTCCACCTTCAAAAAATACACTTGTTTTTGGCTTAGCATAATCTTTTCCATCTTTTCTGTTGTTCACTTCCTTCGACCTTGCCTGGACATTTCCAACCAGTTTGCATTTGAGAACAGCTCAATAAAAGTGGATGCTGTTTGACTCTCCTAGACTGAAAAGACAGGCAAAGAAAATGCAATTTTTAAATAAAAGAAGACAACCAAAATGAGTGGGAAAACACAAAGATACAAGCAAAGAACAAACAAAGACTAACAAATAACACACATAGGACACCGAGAACAAAGCAAACGAGGAAGGAGTGAGTTTCAATGGAGAATGACTTTTCATCTTCCCCTTTGAGAGCTCCGCCTTCACTTAACCCCAAAAATATTTTCAAAAATTGTCAGAAGAAGAGGCTTAAATACAAACATTTGCCAATGCTAATTAGGCCTAACACCATGTGAGTGGAAGGGTATAAAGTGATTGTGTGAAGGGGTGGGAAGAAGAGAAGCATAATCAGTCGGTCACCCATTCATGAGATGTATACTGGTGATCCCAAATGAAAGCTTGAATTCAAAAAAGAACTTTAGCTTGTGTGAGTTATTAACTTCTTGTTAATCATGAATTCTTTAACTCTGGGGCAGCCCCTCTAAACCCTGCAGCATAAGGTGGATGATATTTTTTAGTGCTCTCCTTGTCAGCTAGGAATTGGAGGTTTTCTTGGTTTGTGCTCCTACCGAATGTGGGAAACATTAATACTCAAAAAGATAATCTGAGGGTGCATATTACCTTGAGCAAACTTGAAAGCTGCCATTTGTTTGGGGCTGATTGGGGTTTAAGATAGGACACAAGGAGCATGGAGTCAGGGTCCACCCATATTGATTGTAGGTTGTACTGTTTGGTCCATGAGAGGCCTTGGCAAATTCTGATAGCTTCAGCAAGTTTATTGGATTGGATACCAAACCAAATCCAATCACATACCACATTATCAACCGTCGACGGTGATCGCTAAGAAGGCTTCTTGCCTTTTAGAGTCCCTTTTGGAACTCAATATCATTCATTCACTCTTCAGTTGGGACCAATGACCACCTCTATTGACCTTTTTAGTGACCTCCTTATTGTGGGTATTCATAGACCTCTGTAATCACCAACACCAGTGCCTTTACTTTCAAATGGGTCTGCAAGAGAATTGTCCCCCGAAGCAAATTGAGTTCAAAATCTGGGAGAAGTAAAAGATTATAAGGCCTTAGTTTCTTTAATCATCAATTTTCACGACCACGTTTCCTCTTTCCTTCAGCAAGTAGTACTTAAATTAATGGCAAATAAAAGACTCCAAACCAATGTTTTATTTACTGCAATGTTATTGGTAATTTATTCCAAGATTTACTGCATAGAAGCTAGTAACATTGCCAGTTTTCTCTTATTGCTCCTTGTAATGCCACAGTATCTCCTTTGACAGCCCTGTCAAAATTTAAGTGACAATTTTCATTTTTACCAGGGTTCCTTTTTACTAAAAGGTTGAATGACTTTATCCACTAGCCCTTCAAGTGGGTAGAGTTAGGTCACTTGTTATATTATATCTAGCATGAAATTAGTATTTGGAGAGATGGAGTTTCCTTCAAAAACCCATTAGAATATTGCAAGGTTGAACTATAATCTGAGGAAATGCCATTTTAAAAGACAGATGAATATTCTGTTGTTTCCCATCGATTTCTCCATCCTGGCAGGATGTTAATCGTCCTGTTTGTGTCTTTTGTAAAACTGAAAACAATATCACTACTGATAACTGATACAATTCTTTTCTCTTTTTATGTCTTCTTTGTACTGTAGATTTCATCATCTGAGAGTTTTGGAGTTGTGCTTTGGCTTTTTGTATGATAAGTTTCTTAGAATGTCACTCTAAACAAGTTGTTTGTCTTTTTATGCAACAGATACTTGATTGCATCTCATACCACTGACTACCAAAATCCGTGCCTCTTGCTGAACACAATTGCTGTATTGGTGCTGGTTATTGCTAAATTTCCCAACATGCACAAAGTAAGAATTTTCGGAATTAATGCAGATTATCCTACGTGATTATACTGATGTAATTAATACAATATTTCTGCTGTCTATTTTTAATTTTTTATTTATTGCAAAATAGTTAGCTTCACCTCAATGTACAAAACAAAAGAAAAATCACACTATTAAAAATGCTAGAAGGCACTGTAGAAATGTGTGTAGCATATAATACAGGGACTGTCATGTATTGATTTTATTCCTGAGCAACTACACTTGTACAGGTCTTCTTGTAACTTTGTAAGAAACTTTCTCAGAGTGCAGAGTACGCTGTAATATAATTATTTTCTTGTTTGTAGATTCCCACATATGCAGATTATTACATGTATGCATTAGTAAAATCTCTCATTTTTGTGGAATGTAAGGTTTATTTGCACATGTAAAGGAAACTTGGACAGTGTTTAGTAACAACTGTGAGTGAATTTATTTTTGTATATAATGAGAGCTGATTGATAGACAAACTACACCAAAATTGGAGGAAATGAGAAATGACTGGCTTCACTTTTTGTTGTGGATTTATTACTCCACCTCATGAAATTTAAGAATTGCCCATGTTGAGTACATCTAACAACCATAGAAAGCAACAAGGATATCGGGTGATTAGTTGTTGATTCAAAATGATGGACAAACTTAGCAAATAAACATAAGAAATTTGATACCCAAGGGCAGCCCTTGGGATGGCTGAAATAAGCTCATTTGATTTGGTTGGACTCAGTAGTGGTCCTAGATTTAGATTTGATTGGATGGTGTTGCTGAAGAGTGATCTGTATGAAAAAATGTAGGTATTATTTTGCTCGCATTGCTTGAGGATAATCCAATGTTGCTTTTAAAGTTGTATATCGCAATATCAGGTTTCTTTTGTCATTTGGTGGATATACAAACTTCATTTCATTTTAAATCTGGTATTGAAACGGTGCTAAAATATTGTCATTCTATTCAGCATGTTTATATGACAAAAACTAGTCGACAGAAAATTCCTCTTATTGTTTTTGTTTGTTTTTATTCCCCGAGGACTCTTTTAGTAGTATCAGGGAGCAGTTATGGGGATTCAAAAGCTCTTAGGTTAATTGCAAAATCTAAGATGAGGCTTTATAAGAATATATTTGAAGGAATTTTTTTTGGTAAGGTTCAACATTACATTATGTTCATTGTAGCTATATCTGAAGTTGTGAAGACTTTGTTTTTATTTGCTCAAGTTTGGATCCAAGTTTTGAAGGAATCCACCTTACCCTTCTTCCCATTATGAATTCACGGAAAAGCTTGGCATTGGGCATAGGTACTGGAGGACTTGTGGTAGGAATTCTTTGTTTTGTCATTAAAAGGGCCAAATATAGTTTTATCACAAAACATAAATATGCTAATTAAGATGGTATAATTCTCCAAATCTAAGGTCATTTTTGGTTTCCTTGCAAAAGGTAATTAGGTTTGATTTGGTCCACATGTTGATTTTTTTTCCATTTGACCGCCCTAGAGCATATGGACTTGGGAACCACAAGGGATTAAACCATTTTTTATTATCAATGGTGCAAGAGAAGAGTATGCACAACTCAATCATATAAACAAACACAACCAAATTATACAAAAATAAATTTAAATTTGATTAAAATTTCAGTTAGTTTCCCTTTGTCTAACATGGCTAGACAAGTATTAGTAGTTTTGTTGAGATGAAAATTGTTGCACAATATTCATTTGATAGCAACTAATTTCATATAAATATTACATTTAAAATAAATAATTTTAAAATCAATATCTATTACATGTATTTAAAATATTTTAAAATAAAAATAACATTTATTAAAAATAAAAAATATGTGAGTTGTCAGCCGAAAAAATGCCTCAAGAATTTATACTTAACTTTCAAATAAAAATGTGATTTTTTTTACACAATACAAAAATATAAATAAAACATAGTTTTAGTTGAAACCATCTCGATTGAAACTATTAGTTTTAGTTGCTAGGACTCAATTCTACTCTTTTACGGCAAATTTAACCAAAAAAAAAAAACAGTTTCACTCTAAATTTCTCTAATCAAAGGTATTTTCATGAAAATTTGAAAATACTATTTTGTAAATTTCAAGGTTTTTTTTAAATTTTTTTTTTTATATTTTATTATTTTTTTAATAAATTACAACTAGGTTATTAAAAAAATAAAAATGTATTTTAAATTTAAAAAATATAAGATAAAAATGTATTTTAAATTTAAAAAATATAAGATTGTTTTCATAAGTAAAATTTATAATAATAAAAAAATCAGACAAATTTTGACTTTCTATCAAAACTAAGATATTTTTTTTGTAAATCTGATTATAAAAAATATTAAAAAATTAATTATTCTTATGTATTAGATTTTTAAGCTAATTAAATTGGAACAAGAAGTCAAAGAAAAGAAAAGTTTTCTATATTTTTTTTGTGACATTCCATTCTTTGCACATTTTTTTAGTTATTTTAGTAATTAAAATTATTTTTAAAATTATAAAATTTTATATCCAACTAATTTAAAAATAAAATAAAAAATGCAAACATAAATTACGTTAAGAGTTTGAAAGGGTGGTAGGCCTAATTTGACTGGCTAAAACATCTTGTTGTAGATAAGAGGTCACGAGGTCTAGTCTCTCCACCATCCTTGTGGTATCAGAGGGTGTGTCACACTAGCGTCACTGGTTACGTGAAAAAAGTTTACTAGGCGCACTGTAGTTTATAGGGGGGCGGATACCTAACCGATGCCTGTAGTTTAAAAAAGAAAGAAAGAAAACAAAAAATAGAAAACAACATTAAGAGTTTGACATTTCATTAGTTTATATAATATTAAATTCAAAATATACACATGATTTTTAAATAGTCTAAGATCAAAAGGTATATAAGTGTTGGCCCTTTAAAAAAAAAAAGAGGTGTGACAATTATGAACTTTCATCCCAATATTTTTTTAATTGGACTTTGATTGTTTTGTCAAATGATTCCTAATAGTGTATTTTGAGTCCCTTTTTATCACAAATGTTATATAATAATTGTTGATCAATTTTTAATAGGATTGAGATTACAATTTTTACCTTTTTGCTCCTTTGGTCACCTACCATGACAACCTTTCATCTTTCCAATGAAAACAATTGATGACACTTAATTATTGAAAATATAATAATATGTGCATATGAAATGCAACTTGGTGGAAAGTGCAACATTTGCATATATACATGTTTGATATTCTTATAAAACAAACTGTTGCCAAAGGCTCTTTTCTCATGCACTTGTTTCATCATGTTTAGACTTCACAACTTCATGTTCACCCATATTCCATATCATTTTGTTAAATTCAACCACCTTACTAATTACATTATGGAAGGAGTTCAAACAACAATTGATTCATTGACTTGACTCGTTTCACAATGTCTACTCCTACAAGAATTGGGAATAAATAGGTGTGCTTAGTTGTACAATTTTGTAATATTCTGTGTCTAAATTCTAAAACCTAAACCCTAGACTCTAAACCCTATATTCTAGACCATAAACCTCACATCCTAAATCTTAAATTAGACATTCACACCCACACCCAAAATCCTAAACCTTGCACCTTACACCCCACATGCTCTAGCCTAAACCTTGGATCTTGAATTTCTTAAATCCTCAACCCTAAAATCTACATCCCAAACCTTAAACCATACACACTACATCCTAAACCTAAGATACTAAACTTTAATTTCCTAAACCATCAACCCTAAACTTACAACCCTAAACCCTACATCCTAAACCCTAAGCCATACACTTGGTCAAATCACAAAGGTGTGTCTCTCTAATTATTTACATAGATAAACAAAGACATTTCCATGAACATTGCTTACGAAGAAAAGAGTAGAGAAAATTAAATTTTCTTACAAAGCAAAGTGAAGTGAAAAAGAAAGAGGCAAAAGTTGATTAAAGGACTTGGAAAAATGCAATGTCATGTCCTATTGGAAGTGCTACTCATATGTTTAGTGGTGGAAGTTCATAGGGATAACAAAAGAAATAAATGAAAGGGAAATAGGTTGAGGTAAGTGCCATGAGGAGTTCTAGAAGAGATAAAATAACTTTAAGGAAGAATGCTCATGGGAGTTTTGTTGTAATATTTAGAATGCTAAGGATGGATTCTAAGAATGCTTTTCCAAACTTTGAAAAGATCTTGATAATGAGTAAAGTGTATGATAGATTCAAAAGATTGTAAAAGCTCAAGAGATATTATATCTTCAAAATATAACAAAAGATTCATAAAGGGTCAAATTTGTCAAATCTAGGTTGTATAAATGAGTCATTTAAAAAAGAAAAAATACCAATGAAGTTAGCTTGTACATATTTTAGAATGATTTGGGTCCTACACATGGTACTATAATCATGTTGGTGAACGACCCTCTACCACAATCATGTTAACATCCTCACTATCATAGACATTTAGAATTGTAGAGGAATAATATGGAATACAAAGATAGGTTGCTTTCCTTCTTGAATTTTAGTAAAAGGTTGAGCATTTGGCTTAAATGAAACCTAAAACATGTTCTACATGTGGACACCGAAATGGATGCGACACATATAGTAGAAATTATAAAGTAGCAATTTTTTGACTCTATGTTCAATATGAAAATTTAGTGCCAAAATTATTCCTGGTTGTGAATTGGGGAATTCTATATACATGGACGATTCAAATTATAAAAACTATTGGATACTTTTGATCTTTGGAGATAAATTTGTATTAGTTTCTTTTATTTTCTATTTGCATTTCATGTCTTGTGAATTTGTGTGTTTCATTTTTACAATTATTATGAATAACCCTTGTGAGCAAATTATTTGGGCCTAAATTTTATATCATATGCATGTTGCGACTAGCATATACCTTTCTTGATTTGTGCATTTTTATGGTGATCATCTTGGGTCATAGGAGATTGTATTATCTTAGTGTTTGAGTTATGATTATTTGGCTATCACTTGGATGGTTTTATTTTCTTACTTGGGAGGCTTAGCAACTAGTGTCGTAAAATCTAGCTAAACCCATCTCTAATCCCTTTCTTTTCTCCCTTAGTATCTTTTGTTTTTTTTTTGCTATGTAAGAGTACTTTTATTAATATTCAAAAATATTACATATTCTGTGTATAGATGAGAGCTTGACCAATGCTTACAATCCCAATAGTCCAAACGGGAGCCAATTAACAAAATGGGAACTTCCTAGGCTATCCTTCGAAAAACCATCTTACAAAATCACCTCACCAATCCAAAGGCCAACACAAAATGATTAAGCCAAAATTGAAAACTTTGAGCTTACTCAACACCAAGTTCTCGACCAAGGATGACAACGTGACCTAAGGACTACAACGCAGTGCACGGGCGTCCCAATGACGCATTGGCGTCTCGTATGGACTGAAAACTGAGAATGTCACAAAAAACAACAAAATGACTACTTCTATTCTAATTGCTAAAAACTCTTGAAATGCAAGAAAGTAACATAGTATAAAAGAACTAAAATAAAGTAAAGTAAACTAAGTAAAATGTAGATTAAATAGAATGTAGATGATGTAATGAAGGAAGAAAAAGAAAGCACTCACAACCAACCGAGTAATGAAGCCTCCAACAAATAAATGTTTTCAATACTTGCAAGACTAAGTGAAAATGTTGGGGCTATTTAGAGGCTTGCCTTAGTCAAACCCCCATTTCAGTGTTTCCACCTCAACAAACAACCATATAGATAGATAGAAAGATAAATAGACAAGAATATAAAATTCATAGACAAGGGATGTGATAAATCCCAAGATGCTCAAAGACGTAAGACAAGTAGATATACTTGTATGGCTTGAGAAAGCCAAAGAGAGAGAAGAGGAGAAAACTATGAGAGCCAAGAGAGTTGTAAAGAGTGTTGTAAGAGCTTGAGACTAATGTAGCAAGTTGTAGAGAGCTGTGCAAGCTTGAGAGAAAGAGAGAGGAGGGTGAGAGAGAATATCCAAGAGAGAAAGACCAAGAGAGAACAACAGAGTGAAATAGAGATTTAAAAGAGAAAATAAGAGGGAAAAGAAGGTTCTCAAGCCGTTACAAGGCGTCCTGAGCCATTTCCACTGACAAAGGTAGATGACAAGTGGCAAGACACTCAGAAACAACCATTTGAATGTTGAAATGTTGCAGGACGCTAGTGCAATGTGCTAGTGTCCAGACAAATCACACTAAAAAATAGTGGGAATGGGGAAACCACAAGGTTTGATGCAAAGTTGACACAACAAAATAGTTGCTGAAAAAGGGTCTTGAGCATCCTGAGAGGGAAAAAGGCTGATGCAAGGGCTGAAATGAACCTACACAAATACTAGGGGAATTGACACTAAAGTGGATATAAAAGTGTAGGTGAAATTGCCATGTGGTGCAATTTTACGACACTACACTCTTTAAAAGTTTTGGAGTTGGAAGTGTTCGTACATTGAATTTAGATGAGGGTCAAGTATATGCAAAATCCTTGGATTTTCTTGATGAATTAAATCAAGAGAAAGAATATGTGCTTGCAATTTGTGAGTACTATGGACAGTATTAGAGAACAATATTTCATCTGTGCATAGATCTATCACTAGTTTTGGATTGAAAGGGTGATATCAAGGGAGTCCAAATGCTAAGACCTTAAAAACATATTCGTCACTCTTAAGGGGATAGTGTACATGTGCATGAATATAGTGTTCATACCTTTATCACAACAAACTTTCAAATGATAGTGGATAAATAAAGAGATGAATATTTATTATGAAAAAATAAATAAGCACAAGCAACCACAAGTGATGAATACAAGCCTGAAAAAGTTGCATGAATTATGTATATGAACACAAAAGGGACTGTGCATGAATAAAATAACATAATGTTGAGCAAGAAATGGGGTTTGTATAGAGAAAAGGAAAATGACCTTGTATCCTATGTGATAAGGGTAGTGATCTTGCTAGATGACAAAGCATTGCGATCTGTTAGTTGAAGGGGGTAAGATAGTTTTGAACAAGTAATGAAATATGACATGACACAACCTCAATAAATTGTTGAACCATCTAAACTAACCCTATCTAAATATTATGAGGTATTCTCCAATACAAGGGTCATTGACATACCTGGTTAATGATATCACATAATCAATATGAGATATAGAAGACAATGTTAGTGGTAAGAAGACATACCTTCAATATGGTAGAAGCTATTGTTTTGGCTTTTGATATTCATAGGCACAATGCCTTGGGATATCCATAAAATGACAGAGGTGACAATATTTATAAGAGTTTTAACATTGACAATCCTAAATGAAGAAGTCTACAAGGAATGAAAAATCATAAAGTATATGACAAAGATCAAATCCTTCAATAGTAAAAAGGAACGCATAAGACTTTCAAAGAACACAATGAACATAGTAAAAGAAATATGGCAGTCCCATGAAATGAACCTAGCATGAAGATTATGTCATAGAGAACCGTACATGTGTCACAAGGGAAAATTTCAAAAAAGGACTATCCCTTATGATAGCCATTAATATGTCACTCAATAAAGACAAGTAGATGAGATTGTCACCTATTCAAAGAAAACAAACCCTTATTGTAATAAAAATGATAGTCCCTTGTACTCCGTTGAAAATATTTTAAGGATACTCTATGATGGGGCAATAAACGAGATAGCTGCCATGTGATAATGAACGTCAAGCTAGATACCAGTGGTTGAAAAAGATCTTCAATGGAATTAGGAGGCATGTTGAGAAAGTGGACAGTGCCTAGGCTTGCTAAGAAGGTGAAAAGACAAGGACATCCTTGCATGTCTAAGACTCATCAAAGCACAACGAAAAAGATAAGCCTATGATTAGAAGGAAGGTGTTCTAAAGACACCAATATTGACAATCCTAGTAAGTCAAGGCAAAGATCGAGGAAATGCCACCACTTAAGCAAGTTCAAACGATAACCATAATATCAAAGAATGAAGTGGTGCATGGAAATGAGAGTTATAAGGGCAACCATAGTAGGTTTAAAGGGGTAGAATTTTGACAAATTCATAGTCATAAGTATTTTCTTGTACGATAATCAAACATAATGACAGATTGGAGAAATGATAGAGGATTAAGATGTTGATATGAAGAAAAATGAAGATGATACAGAGGCTTCTTGTCAAAATGAATTCCTAGCTACAAATGGTAGATAAAGAGAAACTTGAAGACATTAAATATGTGTCAAATTCAACCATTGAAGTTATCCCATTCCTCCAAGGGATTGTTGGGCATGTCAAATCTTCAACACATGTCCTATAAGCATGGTAAATGAATAGTTATGAGAAATTGGAGAGTTAATGACTAGTTGACACTAGTTCAAAAAGATTAAGTAGTTGGAAGCAATTATGATCATATAATAAAAATTGGTCTTCTTGTAAGTATTTGGGGAGTCTAAGAGAAAATATGGGATTTGATATGAGAAATAAGGTATGAAAAGGTCAAGTTTCAATTCCCTAATGCTAATGTTGAGCATTTAGTGACAATCAAATGGTTTCAAGCACCCAAATAAGATGTCAAACAAGTGAGAAATTTTCAAGGAGAGCCTCATTTATTATTTGACACATGTCTTAAATTCACTCAAGTTGTCAATTAAGGCTAAAGTGGACACCTAACTTCACTTTTTAGTCATTTCTTATTGGCCAAAAAAAAGCATTGTAATAGATGAAAAGTTCTTTATAGTTTTAGAGGCTAAGTTTTGTAACTCAAATTTAGTCTTATATTGAAGACAACATTGCATTTCATTTTTAAGAAAATATCAAAGAGTTTTAGACCATGTTTCATTGTAAGAACATCTCTTATATCAATAAAATTCAGTATTTTTTCCTTCTCAATTCTCGTTCTTTGTGTGTAATATGATGGTTGATGTATGTTTTATGCGATTTTCATGAAATCATAAAAAAATGTCTCATCTAAGAACCTTTGAACAATAAACAAATACATTTATGTAGCTTTTTAGTTTTGTGATGAATATGATCAGTAGTTGTGAAAACTATAAATTTCCTTTTTAGAATTGTGCAAATTCAAACCTTCTTGCAAAATAGTGTTGTATTAGCATATGAAAACCTTTAAGTTGTGCAAAGATGAACCAAAATATTGAGAGAGTTGTATGCGAACTAGATATCATTTTGGTGCATCACCTTAGAAAGTAGGTTCATTTCCAAGTTAGTCCTTACTCTTTTCCTCAAGAAAGCATTAGTTTATTTAGTTTAGGTGACTGTAACAAGGGAACCATCCCTCTTTGGAGTTGACTTCAATTATCAAAGCCCACACTTTGAGAATTCGTCCCACGTTTCATTGGATTGTTGAGTGAAACACTTGGCAAGGGTGAAAATCCAAGTGATAACATGTATAACAATTCCAATCAATCTATGTTAGAAAGAAGAGGAACAAAAGACAAGAAAAATCAATAAACCACCTCATTTTTACATGTCTTTGATCATTGGTAATCACCTTATTCATAATTCTATGATTGATTCTAGAGCTAGTATTTTTATCATGCTAGAGAAAGTGGTTGATTTGCATGGTCTAAGGTATGGACCAATGTCTAAAGGGGTTGTACAATTAGATGGTACTATTGTTAATATAATAGGATTCACCAAAGATCTAAAACTCACCTTGCATACATGCCCATGTTTCTCCATTTTGCATGATATTTTAGTTATAGAACCTCCCCATACTTTGGCTACATGCTTTTCTAGAGAATTTATAACCAAGATAGGAGGATATTTATCTTCATATTGGTCTTATATGCTATTTAGGACCATATATGACACAAGAGTGGCTATCAAGGTTGAGAAAATTTCTACAGACCATGTTGATCCATATACTTCTTTTCCTATTAACTTGAATTGTACAATACAAGACCTAGAGGAAGATAGTGTTATTCATGAGGTTGCCATGTCTTTAGAAGGAGTTATAGATATTTTACTTGATGAATGGGGAATTAAATTTTGGTTTTATCCATATAACAATATAGAAGAAATAGGGTTGGGTGCTTATTGCATTCATGAAGATAATTTAGCTATACCTACCCTTATGAAACCTCAAGAATGCCTTGATGGAATGTGATAGTTTTACTTTGATGGCTCAAGAAGAGTGGTGTAGTTTCTAGTGTGACAATGGTCTTTCCTTAGAAGGAGAGGTATTAATTTTTATTTAGGATTCAATTTAATTCTACTAATATTGTAGCCAATCATAAAGCATTAATTTAGGGTCTCCAATTAGCACAAATGAAAGGAATACATTTTTTACAAGTATTTGGTGATTGTGGACTTGTTGTACATCAAGTTAGAGCTCAAAGTGTGTCCAAAAATAACTTTTTGTAATCCTATAAACACATAGTATGGACCTGATTAAGTATTTTGATGCTTTCAACATCCAAGAAGTTCAAATGGAGAAAATAAAGATGTTGATAGGCTTGTAATAGTTGGTTCACAACTTGAAATTCCCAAAGATATTATGGAGGAAAAAGATCATCTTGTTAAGCTTTTGGTAAGACCAATAGTCTCTAATAATGCAACTGATTAGTAAGTATTTGAATGATCAACACATTTTTTATTTTTGTGAGGCATAATTTTTGCTAAAAATTAGTCAAGGTTGCAATAAAAATATGAGGATTAGATTATACAACTAAAGAAAAACAAGTTGCTAAAATGATTGGTCACTTTGGAAAGCATCTCTGACATTGATGATCAACTTAAGAGTGAGGAAATGAATATGAATATCAATGAAGAAGAATGCAAGCAAGTAACTATTACAAATGACAAGACCTTGAAGGTTGGAAAGGTATGTAGTGAATATGAAAAAAAAGATTTTATTGTCCTTTCTTGGGAGTTTGCTAATAATTTTGCATGGATTTATGAAGATGTTAGAGGATTTGATCCTAGTTTATCCAAACACACCATTGAGTTGGATCCCAATGCAAAGCCCATTAAGAAAAACAATGGCCAATAAATCCTAATATTGAAACCATGATATAAAAAGAGCTATCCAAACTCATAAAGGAAAAGTTAATTTTCCCAATCAAGCATTCCTCTTAGGTAGCTAACTTAGTTCCTATTAGGAAGAATAATGCATAAATTAGGATTTGTGTAGAATTTATGTTAGAGTAATAGGTTAATTACTTAATTAATTTAATCATATTGATTAATTAATTAAGTCACCTTTTACTTTATTTTCACTTAAGCTAAAGTTAGGCCCTTTAATAATTACTTTATTAAATCCTAGGGTTCACTTTAGGGTTTTGATCTCCTCTCTTAAGGATTGATCTCTTTGTAATTATTCAACTTCTTGGGTAATGCATTTTTGCTTCATGTTTGTAGAGCACCATTCTTGTGTCTCTTGATCTCCTTTGGTGACAGGTTATTTGTTTGCAGGTGTTCATTGGGATATGTGAGGCTGAATTATCAACTTCTACATGGTATCAGAGCTCCAAATATGTAAACTTCCTATTCATTTTTTGTAAGATTTTTCCTTGAAGTAGATTTTCAGTGTATCCAAGGTCAAATCAGACCTCTCCATTGAATTCAAAGCTGCTGGAATAGTCAAGATTGACCTTTGTTTTGTCAAATTTGGCTTCCGTTTGTCAGATCTGTGAGGGTTTGAAGAAAGAGTTTTTTTGCCAGATCCACAGGGTGCCTGATTTTTCAGGGGTGTTTTGAGCCTAAACAGACCTCACCATTGCATTCCAAACACCCCAAAACCTCTATTTCCATATATAATTTGTCAATTTTGGAGCATGTCACCCCAGGGAATTTTTTTTACCTGGTAGGGGCTGTATGGCCTCCTCCACGCATCTCGAGGTAAAAATTTTTGTAAAAAAAATTTATTATTTTTTCTGCAAAAAAGAACATTCACAATTTTTTCATTGTAAAAACAATTTATTTTTTAAAGCTTTAATTTTTTAAAAAAAGCTTTGGAAAAAAGTTTGTTTTTAAAACAAATCAAAAAGGAGAGAGAAGGGCGTCAGATTTAGCAGTTGTAGCAACCTTCCATTTTTGATTTTTTTTCAAAAGTTTTAATATTTTTTTCTTAAATAAAAAATACAATGTAATTTTTATTGTTTAATTTTTTTTTTCAAATAAGCCAAATTGTGTAAATGCAGCGACGACCATGTGACCATCAAATTTGACCCAGTGTTGTACTGCGACGACTGTTTGGATGTCAAATTTAATGCAGTGACTGTGTATTTTGCCATTTGAGGGAAGTTTTCTTCTAGAGGCCATAACTTTTGCCCATGGTGTCGAAATTGGGCAAACAAGATATCGTCAGAAAGAGGACTCAGAGTAATTTCCAGTGGTACAGGTATTTTTTGGAGATTTTTTCTCAGGTCCTTGCTATTTCCAGTTAAAGTCAGATATTCTTTTCTAGGGTTTCCTTCAATGTTTTTAGCATAACTTTTGCATACGATGTCGAAAATTGGCAAACGAGATATCGTCAAAAAGTTGGTTCCAAGATCTTTGTAGTGGTGTAGGTGGTTTCCAAATTTTTTTTTTGGTTTTTTTCCATAAATCCTTCTTCTCAGTTGTTGTCCTTTTTGGACCTTATGGGCTCACATTGCATGTATTTATCATCTGTAAACGCACTAAAATAAAGTGCCTTAGCTTTGTATGGGTAGTATTCGGATTCTTGAACATCACTTTGTGCCTTGTTGTACTTGCACTATGATATAAAATGCAATGGGGGTTGATGTTTTCCTTGTTTTTCCTTCATACCTTTCTCATGCGTGTGTGACTTTTGTTTTCACATCCTTTATATATTTTCTTGTACTTTCATGTCTGCACATTCAGATGTTCTTGGTTCTTTATCATGCACTACATTAAAGCATTCAATTTCAATGTACCTGTCATACCTCCCCCTTGTCAGCATTATAGGGGGGTTTCTACTGTTGGTGCTAATGCTTCCTTGGTTTTGCGTTGGAGTGAGCTATGTATACAATATTTTTTCATATGTACTAGGTAGATGCAACAACTGGTTACCCATGCATTTCAGTGAGATGGAGCACTTACCATATGGACACTCTTGCATTCCTATTTCTGGAGGCGACCTTCCATTTTTTACTTGATCAGTTCTTTAGACCATTGGTACTTGTGCCATCTGTATTTTTGAGTTCCAAATGTTTTACCTTGGTTTTCCATCGGATTCGAGTAGTGTCATTGAGGGAACTCATGCAAATTCTTGTCTTCTTGATCTTGATCATCATATGTTTCAACATAAGTTATTCTTTCAACATTTCAACAACCATTCTACGACAGTGTTTGCAACTTCTTCATGCTTCAATGGTGCTTTTCATGTTTATCCTTTGTTCCTATCTTTTGGGACAATTTCTTCTTGGTTGGAGGCTTCTTCAGTCCTTCAATCTTGTTTGGAGGCTTCTTTAGTCCTTCACTTGTTCCTATTCTTTTTGAGACATTCTTGTTTGGAGGCTTCTTAGTCCTTCACATGTATTTCTCTCTTTGGAGAGGAGTTTTTCCCACGATGTTTTCTCCTTTTCTCCTGTTGTGAGAGATATTTTATATTTGTACATGGGTACCTCATCTGGTCTTGTTGTCGGGACCCATCTTTGATTTCATGCATATGTCCTTAGTTTTTTAGCTTCTCCCTAAGTTCATCTTAAGGGGGGTGTTAGAGTAAAAGGTTAATTACTTAATTATTTTAATCATATTGATTAATTAGTTAAGTCACCTTTTACTTTATTTTCACTTAAGCTAAACTTAGGCCCTTTAATAATTACTTTATTAAATCCTAGGGTTCACTTTAGGATTTTGATCTCCTTTCTTAAGGATTGATCTCTTTGTAATTATTCAACTTCTCGGGTAATGCATTTTTGCTTCATGTTTGCAGAGCACCATTCTTGTGTCTCTTGATCTCCTTTGGTCACAGGTTATTTGCTTGCAGGTGTGCATTGAGATCTGTGAGGTTGAATTATCAACTACAATTTAGAGTTTAAGAAATCCTTTACTACCAAATGGGGCACTTTTTATTATAGGAAAATACCTTTTGGGTTGACTAATGGTGGTGAAACTCTCCAAAGGGAAATGGATATGGATTTCAAAGGCCTAATTAATGACATGATTTTGGTATATTTATATGAAATAACTATTTATTCAAAGCATGCACATGTATACTTAGATCATTTAACAAAAGTATTTGATAGATGTAGAGAGTTCACTATATCTTTGAATCCTTAAAAATGTGTGTTTTTTGTTCATGAGGGAAATTATTGGGATACATAGTCTCAAAGGAGGGTCTTTCCATTGATTCAAAGAGGGTAAGTGAAATTTAAACCATTTTTCTCCCAATCCATAAGAAAAGTATTTAAAGTCTCTTGGGAAGGATTAAATTTGTAAGAATACTCATACCAAATTTTGCATATATAGCCAAGACTCTTACTACTATTCTAGAAAATCATACTATAATTAGCTAGTCCAATGAAGGTAAAGATAGTTTTGAGGCCATCAAACAATATATCTCTCAAGATCCTATTCTTGTTAATCATAAATATGAAAATATTTCATTCTTTATAATTTTAGATGAGGGAAAAATATATCAATAATTTTATTTGAATAAAACAATGATCAAATGGAGCAACCATTAAATTTATTCTTTCAAACACTCAAGGACTACGAGCTAAGGCATAGTTTTGTTGAGAAACACATTTTCACTATTGTAAAGATATTAAGAAGTTTAGGTATATGTTTTATAATGGTTAATCATCTAGGTGTGAAAGAATTCTTGTTGAATAATGATGTGAATGAAAAGAGAGTTGGATGGATCACTGAGGTCATGGAATATGACATAAATATCAAGGTCATGAAACTTGTAAGAAGTAAAGGGCTGTGTGAAAAAATTGTAGTATACTTGGGGACTGATAATAACACAATATATTCTCTACAAGAGGCCAAATAAATTGAGCTCAGACCTCTAAATAGCTATACACTATATATGATTTCTTTCTTACAAACAAGTGAGTATCCTCAAGGAATTGACAAGGGAAAAATGAGTTATTTCAGGTTGCAATCCATCCCCTTTGTCCTTGTTGATGGAATTTTATTTAGCATGGACATGAAAAATGTTCTATTAAGGTGCATTGAGAGTGACCAAGTTGCTAAATTTTCTCAAGAGTTCCATAATGGTTTATTAAGAGGTTATTTATTAGCAAGGACTATTGCTACTAAAATTGTGAGAGATGGTTATTACTAGTTCAATTAATTTAAAGATGCGGGTGAGAAATTACAAGAAGTGTGCTTATTTTATAGGAAAGAAAATTCTAGTTTCCCTTCCTCTACATCCTATTAATTTTGATCAACCTTTTTTCCAATGAGGTTTAGAATTTAATGATATCAATAATCCACTATCTAGTGCAAGACACAAATGGGTTTTGAAAACCACACATTACTTCATGAGGTGGACATAAGAAGTTACACTTAAGGAAGATACCGAAGCTTCAATATTAGACTTCTTAGAAGGTATTGTGATAAGTTTAGATGTTCCTTCTATTATCATTTTAGATGATGCAAAATATTTTTTTGGTATCTAGATTAGCACATGGACTGAAAATTATGAAATCTACTTGAAAACTTCATCAAAATATTAATAAGGTAATGGCTTGGATGAATAAAAAAAACAAGAAATTTATTTGAATAGTCAAGAGGACAATGGAGAAAAATCAAAGGTCTTGGCACACAAAGTTCAATACAACTATTTAGGCTAATAGGATTAATCCAAAGAGAGCCATTGGAAACTCTCCTTTCATTCTTTTATATGAGAGAGAAGAAAGGCTTCCTCTATCATTAGAGTTACCTTCTTTGGAGCTTGCACAAGTGGAAATTATGGAAATGATGCAATAATGATTAGGTTGGCTGAGTTAATGGAGTTAGAGGAGACAAGAAGCAAATCCATGAACACCCTTGAAGCTCATCAAGAACAAGTCAAGAGGATATTCAAAAAGAAAGTGGTTGATAGAACCTTCAAGGAGGGTGATTTGGTATTGAAATGAGATAAAGATATAGCAAAGGCTAGAGGACATACAAAGTTTAATTCCATTTGGAGTAGCCCATTAATCATTATCAATTACAAGAAAGATAATTCTTTCCAAATTTCAAGGCTAAATGATGAAGAACTACCTATCCCAATCAATGCAATACACCTCAAGCCATGTTTTTGAGGTTAATTTACATACCATGTACATATTAGATTAGATTTTTTTACAAATAAGTTCTATTGCACACTCTCCATTCTCATTAGAAGAATGTATGAATAGTTGTCCTATTTTCCTTCAAGTTCTTATCACACATGCTTTGATTTTTGTTGTGTTTCAAGGGGAATTTTTCGTATAGTTGGCTGGTCAAGCTATGTTTCTTCACTTTAGTCATGCTTTTCTCTTGGTTTAGAGATAATTTTAAGACTTACAATGCATCCATTCCCAATAGAATAATAAGGCTACTAGATCCATGATTAACAAGAAATCATCCCAAAAAGTCACCAAAATGTTTATTTTATGTCAAGTATTGGCCTTTCCTTGTCATCATCTAGATGTCTATCTAAAAGCCTCATGATTTTGTGATAACTTAATTTCTTTTTAGGTTTTATTTTTATTCCTTCTTTGTAAAGTTTGATATTTACTATGAGGGAAAATAAGTAGGGGAGAAGAGGTTTGTGCAAAGGCTAGATGTGAATAAGGTGTATATTTTTGGCACCCTATTTTTAGGTGTCTCATGTTTGATTATTTTCTTCCATGTTGTGCATTTGATCCTATCCACCCTCTATTGATAATTGATCTAAGAAATATTTAGTTGGGTCCCCTATGTTGAGTAATTGTTTAACAATGTTCATTCAAAGTATTTTCATCACAATTCCTTAGTAATTTTTTTAATGAGCACTTTCATGGTCAATCTATAGTGAGTTGGCTTTTCTTTAGGTGATTTTAGGCAAGTTTCAGAGTTTATCATCCTAGCACCCTTATTGGACTTGTCATCCCTATCATGCCTTTCCTAAAAGTCTTATTTCCCTCTCTAAGCCCCTTTTTAGAGTTTCAAAGTTTCCCATCCTAGCATCCTTGTTGGACTTGTAATCCTTGAAATTCCTTTCTTGAAAGTCCAATTTTCTCCTTTAAGCCTCTTTTCCTTTAATTTTGGGATTCTAGGTTTGGTCATCCATACCTTTCCTCAACTACCAACTTTTTTCCCCAAAAATCCACTTTGTAGATTTGAGTTTTGGAGTTTTAAATTTTTTAGAGTTTCTCATCCCATCATCCTTGTTAAACTTATCATTCCTGGAATTCCTTCCTTGAAGTTCACTTTTCCCCTCTAAGTCCGTTTTTGGAGTTTTCGAGTTTCTCATCTTAGCATCCTTGTTGGAATTGTCATCCCTAACATGCCTTTCCCTCAAAGTCCACTTTTCTCCCTCTATGCCCACTTTTTAGATTTCAAACTTGGTCATTCTAACATAACTATTTTACTTTCCTTGCCTAGTATTCCAAGTGTCAAAACTCCATCATTTGAACAAAAAATCCATACCTACATTCCTGCACAACCTAATATCTCATTAATAGTTTCAAAATGAATATGATTTGAAAGATGAGGACTCTTAGATGCCTCTTAGTACTTATGGGTCCCTTTAAGACATGAATGGTGTACAAAAGCATATGATTTATAATGTAAAGGGTATGGTTTCAAGTGTTTTTCCATGTGAAGGTGATACAAGAAAACATGGGATGCATTTGTAATTATATACAATCATGGTTTTTCCCCATTATCTCTTGATGATGTTGAAAGATATATATTTTCCAAATTAGGAAAATAGAAACAAAAAGAAGAAAAAAGAAAGATGGAGTAGTTATAGAACCAACAAGAAGAAAATATTGTAGGAAGCCTTAAGGTTTTTTATTTTTTTCCAGTTTTGGATAGTAATATTTTGAGGTTGTTCTTTGAAATTGAAAATATATTCTCTAAGCCTTTTTAATCAATAAAGTACAAACTCTTTCCTCTCTTTTTGGATTGAAATTGTTACTATTAGTGGTTTTGAGTTATGTTATTATGGGTATTACCCTCTTTTGACTTGTTTTAGGTATACTGTAGGTATTTTGTCCCTTTTTACAAACACATAATCCTTCCTTGGACCTTTTGACATAATTTTGAGTGAGATTTGTGCAAGTGATTGTTTCTAATTAATCACTTAGTTTATGATGAAATAAACCATAAATAAGAAGAAAGATAAATTTCAAAATAATGATACATGGGACTTAGTTTAATTTCATGAAGGATGGAAGCCCATTGGTTGTGAATGGTTCTTCAAAAAGAAGTTTGAATTTAATGGTAACATAAAGAAAAGGTTGGTTGTCGAAGGTTATTCCTAGGCCGAGAGAATATATTTTGATGATATTTTGTCACTTGTAAATTTTACATATATCAAAGTGGTTTTTTCTTGTGCAACAAATTTTGATCTTGAGATTAAGTAAATAGATACATAGATAATTTTCTTACATGGAAATATAGATAAGGATATCTACATTTAATGGCTATATCACTAATAAAAATTTCTAGTTTGTCAATTGAAGAAATCCTTTTATGGTTTAAAATAGTCCCCTAGAATGTGGTATGAATTTTTTATTCTTATGTTTGGGTTGGGGTTGCAGAATGCTTTGCCTAAACCTGCTCAAACATGGACAAACAAGCAAACATTATTCCTCAAACAAGTATTGACCAAACATTCCCCATGAAATTATTCAAACACAAGAACAAGAAAACAGTGTAAAATATTCAAACAAAAGCTAATGAAATCTTATTCAAAATGCTCAAACCAACATCCCATGGGGGAATTGGTGCTTCTTTGATGTGGAAAGAAGCCCTTTCCCAATTCCTTGATAAGCTTGATAGATGTAATGTGTGATCTTTGATGCCAAATGTCAATAAAATTGCTATGATTGATGAAATCTTATGCTAACATGGATGAAATGTGGATGAAAATGGATACTTTGAATTCAAAAATGACTATAATAACCTTGCATAAACATGTGAGTGATTGTGGATTCAAATGAGCATAATGATCTTACATGGACTATGGATACCAAATCAATAGAGAAGGCCTCTATTTATAATGAATAAGGATTGGAGAATGAAGAATAGGATGAATGTAGGATTAACATTTGAACCAATGGCATTGTGCCACTTATCAACATGCTAATGAAGGAGAGTGAAACACATTTTGAACAATGTGCATGTTAAATGCATGTAGGTGGAATTTGAAATTAAAAAAGTGACTTGTGTAAGAGGAGGTGTAAGAGGAGTTAATGCCAAGTTGGCTCAAGGAAAGGACATGTAAGAGCCCTTAATGCCAAGTTGGAGGACAAAAGTCCTTTGGGAGGGAGAATTCAAATAAGTGGAATATTCCCAGAATATGCCATATTTGAATGAAAAAGGAGGAATTAATAAATCAAATAAATTGATTTACATGTGCAAATTGCAAAAGCTAGAGGAATGGAGGATTAGTGTTAGGAGTTAATTATGATTAATTAACTTAGATGAAGTTAGTTTGATTTGACATTTGATTTAGATATTTAGATTTATTTAAATCAAATGAGAGGATAGTTGGGAGATTAGTAATTTAATTAAATAAAATGATTTATTCAATTAAATGAAGAACATTAGGATTTAATTAAATAAAGTTGATTTATTTAATTAAAAGAAGAACATTAGGATTTAATTAAATAAAGTTAATTTATTTAATCAAAGAGGGAACATTAGGATTTAATTAAATAAAGTTGATTTATTTAATCAAAGAAGAATTTTGATGAATTAATTAAATAAAGATTATTCAATTAATTGGTTAGTAAATAAATGATTAAGGAAGAATTAGATTTAGTTAATCAGGATCACGTGCACAATATCAATTAGGATATTTTAAGTGTCTACATTTTTCCCCTCTTTGAAGTAATGTACTTGCTACGTTGGTTCAAGGAATAACCTTGCCAAGATCAAAATTCAAAAAATTTCTGATTTTTTCAGATGCCCCACTACTGCCCCAATAGAAGAATTATGCTGGTATACTGCCCCCTCGAGAGATCAGATGAAAATTTAGATTTTTGGGTGATTTCTCGAAAAAAGATGACAAGCTGCTCGATGGGTCCAAAAAGGCTCCAAGATGCTAAAAATATGCTAAAATGCAAAAAAAGGATGTGAAATGAGCTTCGATTGGGCAAAAACAATGTCGGGGGTACAAAACCCTAGTTTGACAGCTAAATTGGGGCAAAAAACCTTAATTTTTATGCTTAAATAGGCTTGGAGGGGTCACTTTCCATTCATTTTTGCATTCACACTTTGAGATTTCTAGCCTTTTGAGATCTAACCCTCCTGCAAAATGGCGCAAAGAGTGCTTCCCCAACACATTTCCAAGCGAGTCTGCATGTACCAGAGACCTCCAAGCGCAGGACCACCGTTATGTGACTCAAACCCGACTTTCAAATTTGATTTTTTAAGTGCATTTATTATGCTTCAAAGTGTCAAAGTCCACAGTGTTACTGTATAGCGACACTCCAAGTGCAAATTTGGTGATGTTGAAGCTTAAACAATGCCACTTTTGTAAATAGCGACGCCGATTGTGATTTGAGATTAGGGTTCCAAACTCCAAATTGCATCGCCTATGTAAATGGTGATGCTTAGCTCAATTTAGGATTATGGTTTAGGAGTCAAATGGTGACATCTATGTGCATGGTGACACCGAGGTCAATTTAGCATTTTCAAAGAGTCCAGTGTTGCTGTTTGGAGTTTAACAAATAGCGACGCCTTTGCAAATTGCGACACATTCATGGTTTCGAGGTTGAAAACTCCAAACGGGGTCAATTTTTTTTATGAATTTTGATGCAGTGGCTTTATGGGTGCAAGAGGTGATCCAACCCATGCATTCGCCTGAGCATTGACCCTTAGTCCTATGTAGATTGAGTGATCTATCAGAGTTACAACAGGAGCACTTGGGCAAGAATGACCTATGGTACATTGCCTATGCACCCATTGTCCAGACCCATCTAGCGATGATGACTGCATTGGCAGAGAGGTGGCACAACGAGACCTTGTCATTTCATCTTTCTACTGGCGAGGCGACCGTTACTTTGGAGGACATTTGGCGCATCTTGCGATTGCTGATTCACAATGACCGTGTGATTTATGATGTAGATGCTAGCTCCGACACATGCTTTGAGGTTATGGAGGTCAAGGAGCTTGCACTTTCTGAGGGCCAGATTGACTTGGATTATTACAGAGGTCGGGTGCCAATTTTTAGGCTGATTGTCACTACCATTATATTAAGGTTAGTAGCTTCTAATTGATGAGGAAAAAAATTTAGTTTGGGATGGGGCTTGGCTTGGGAGAGGATGCTTCATTGGAGGACCCTATTTTCCTAGGGACTAGTGATGTTGGCCTCACTATATCATGACCTACATGATTTTTCATATTGTGATAGCCAGGCGATTGGTGTCGGAGTGACACTGCTACACATTTGGGCCTAGGAGCATATTATTGTGCTTCGACCGATTGTCACCTTGGTTGATACAGAGCTTGATGATCCTGCAATTTGGCGATAGAGGGGGGCGATTACTTTGAGACATATAGGACAACTGGGTTTACCTCACTGGTGCCACATTTTGGATGAGATGACAATATTCTATTAGCATCCATGGTTACAGATGCCTGCATGGTATGATGACATTCAAAAACTATTCTATGCCCGACAGGACTGACTAATGCAAGGGAG
>VDFB02214467.1:0-22353 GCA_007258455.2 Sequoia sempervirens
TGGAGTCAACTCGATTCATTTCATAGAGAGAATGCCTTGGACATAATTATAGTTTATGTTTTATTAATATTTTTGATACAAAGTAATTAGTATCACTCATGATTTTAATTGTAAGGTTTAAAATAACATAGTTTTTATCATTATTCTTTAAAATTTGTAGTCTTTTAATAATAGAAAGAAAATTTATTTTAAATTTAAAAACTATATATTTAAAATGATGTTAATGTTTTTGAAATAAATTGTAAAAATATAATATCATAAGCTATGGTTTTAAATTTATATTAAAACCAAATACAAATACATTTATATAGTTAAAAACATGGTTTCTAGATTAAATCTAAATATTATATGTATTTTAATATTTTATAAATACTTTTATAATATAAAATATTTTTTTCTATAGGAATGCTTATTAGGATATTTATTATTAGCATTAGCATAGCAAATTAATTGTAAACATTTTTATTTATGTTGATAGATATAGTTATAATGATAGAAGAATTATAATAGAGTGACTAAATAATAAAAACTTCATATTATGCATTATGTTTAATATGTATGTATACAAATGCACACCCACACAAACCTAATAAAAAAGGATAAATATCTTAAATACATCTATGTAAAAGATAACTTGAGAATGATATGTCAAGATGTCTTTTACATAGATGCATTTTAAAAAAAGTAAAGCACAATTGCTAGTAGAATAATTTGAGTCATGATCCATAACTTAAAAAGTGAATAGTAATGATATGCTCCCTAATTTTGTGTGCACCTCTTAAGGTGTACACACAAACCATGATGAGAGAAAAGAGGGCAGGGAGGAGAGCATGTGAGATGAATAATAAATTGTAATAAAATGATAATAGTTATATGGAAAGAAAGCAAAAGCATGATATTTCAAATTTAGAAAATTAGAGATGCATACCTAAGACAATTTACATTAATTTTATGGATGTGTATGTGAAAATAGACTATGAAAGATGACCCTACTTATTTTCCTCCAATGTGTAATCATGGATGAATGCAACCTACAAAAAATAGTTGGACACCGAGTAGCAATATCGAGGATAAAGTGTGAAGATATACATAGTAGGAAATTAAAAAAATATAATATTTAATAAAAGAGATAAGTGGATATTTTAACCAATAAAGACACCACCATCAATAGGAGCCATCTAAACATCCTAAAAAATATTTCACTATAATTCATTGCTACTAACCTAGATTATCAATTAGAATATCATGTCTTTCATGTCCTTTTTTTATCTCATTATGTAGGTCAAAATTCAAAGGCTTTAACAAAATACTGAACCAAGGAACAATATGAAACTTCAAACAAAAAATAGAGTTATACTTTGTTCACATGCAAAATGAACTATTACAATAGGAACATTCTAACATGCATTCATGCTATCCTTCATACATGCCTTGGCTTCAAAGTATTACGACTTATATGCACTAAACCAAAAAGTATTCTAAACCCTTATATTGAAACCCTTAGCTATTCAACTCTCCAAATTCTAACTCATGCAAAAAATCATCTCTACAAAGGAATGGAATCCCAATTTAAAGAAAAACAGGCAAAATGTGGTGTCCACTCCACTCCCTAGAGTGATCGGAAATGTGCCAAGTTCTCATTGGCCTCAAAGATATACATGCAATTCATTATAACCATTTTTGACACCTTGTTTTTCCTATTAGATTGTTTCATAAATCTAAGGGGGTCTACCATAGACATTGATGCAAATAAATCAAGTATATCTTGACATTGTGGAGATGTGAGGACCATTAAGACATATCCATCCTTCATGAAAATTAATACCTTAAGATTTTACACACAAGAAATAGGCCTAAGGAACAATTGTGGGAATTTGAGGGTCATTGGGATGGATTAGTAAACGAAGGAAAAATTTTCTTTGACAAGTAATAGCATGGAAATCAAGTTCAAATAAATATTGCAAGTTTTTTAGGGGTATGTTGATACATCCATTTGGTTTAGAAAGTTCTGCTATTACAAGTCATGTAGAATTTTGAGGGGTCTTAAACATTATGGGGATTTAAAGGCATTAGGACATTGTGGGAAATTCACAAAGACCTAAATAGTATTTGGTATCAGAAAAAGTTTCATAGGATGAAAGAAATGAAAGTGACCGAAAAAGATTGGGAGATTATGGGAAAAAGCGGAGGAACTTGAAACATATCTAGAAGTGGAGGAAAGTTCCATAGATTAGGCATAGCTCAAAATTGTTGGGAAAATGCATCTCAACCTTGCAATTATATGTAGTTTATTGTTGGTAGGATGTATATATATTTATATATATATATTTCCTAGTTATACCGATAGGTGTATACACTGGTAGCACAGAGCGAAATGTGAGCATGTTAACTTTTTTAGGAAACTTCAAGAATGACCGACATACATTAAATAAAATCTATATATTGTAAATCTAGACCGTTCGTTATTAGGTTTTATATCTAATGGTAGATATTTTGTTGGCATGTCTTGCCTTAGAACGTAACTCTATTTTATGAGGGTGATGTATTACGACAACAGTATAGAGAGAAGATGGTGATGTATTTTGAGAGTCTGATAGCGGTCATGTTGTCTCTTGATCTCCGAGTGGTGATACTCCTATGAGAAGCTTGCTTTGCAAGTATATTCTAATCTTTGTGATTTACTGAATAATATATTGGGTGGCTTTTGGAGTGTGGGGGTTTTGCTCCCAAAAGGGTTTTCCCTAGGTAAATCACTGTGTTGTGGTATTCATGATATTTGTGTTTATTTCTGTTTAAGTTTATGTAATTGTTAAAGATCTATAAATTTTTTCATTACCCTCCTCTCAAGATTAGTGTAGGAAGTTGTTCCACTACCTTAGCTTCCTTACAAGAGGTATCAGAGCTTGATCATCTTTAGTTTCAGTTGTGGGTTGTTGGGTTTTTTGAACTAATCCAGATTTGAGTGGAGCTTGTGCAAAAGACACTTTGTGATCTTGTTGCAATAATTTTCAGATGGCAAGTTCATTAGAGAGAATAGAGGTGGAGAAATTTTCTGGAAATAATTTTGAGATGTGGAAGCTAAAGATGGAGGATTTGTTGATAGATCGAGTTCTATGGGATGTTGTTGATGAGAATGTTTCAAGGCCCATAGATCCTACTCAGGTTGCTCAACATGATGTTATGGATAGTAAAGCCAAGGGTCTAATCAGATTATGCTTGGTAACCTCTTTTTTAATTAACATCCATGAAGAGACCTTTGCACAAAAACTATGGAAGAAGCTTGGTGAGATGCATCAAGCCAAATCTTTAGTGAACAAGAATTTATTGACAAAGAAGTTGTATTCCTTGAGAATGGAAGAGGATGGATGAATTACAGACCACTTGGAAGCATTCAATATGATGGTGGCTCAATTGGCATCAATTGGTGTTAAAATGGATGAGGAAGAGAAATGCCAAATCTTGCTTTGTTCTTTTCCTGATTCATGGGATTCTCTTGTTATGGCTATTGGGAGTACTTCTGTTATTTTGAAGACTGAAGATGTGGTGGGTTCTTTACTTTTTGAAGAGATGAGGAGGAAGGTATCCATCACTGTCAAGGAGGCCCTGAATGTTCATGGAAGACTTAAAGAAAAAGGAAAGAAGAATGAGAAGTGTGACAAATCCAAGTCCAGGGGGAGATCTAAATCTCCTGGAAAGTCCAAAGTTATTTTCTAGAACTGTGGTAAGCCTGGACATGTTTGTAAGGAATGCAAAGAAGAAAAGAAGAAGAAAAAGAAGAAGAAAAAGAAGAAAGTTGATTATGATTCTAAGTCTAAGAAGGAAGATGGTGACACATTAATTGTAGCTTTGGTAACTTGTGTAGATAATGATGCATGGTTAATTGACTCAGGTGCATATTTTCATATGACCTTTAATAGAGATTAGTTTTCTAAATATGAATAATTTGATGGAGGTAAGGTGTACTTGGGTGATGAATCTCATTTAGACATTGTTGGTCATGTTAAAGTTAAAATAAGTTTTCCTGATGGTAGAATAAAAAGGATTAATGGTGTGTTGCATATCCTTGGATTAGCACAAAATTTGTTATTTATGAGCAAACTAATAGATGTGGGTGTGCAGGTAGTATTTTTTGATGCAGGATGCAAGATGGTTAGAGGTGCTATGGTGATTGCTAGAGGTGTTAGATATGACACATTATATAAGTTGGATACATGCATTGTTGAGTGCAATTGTACTTCGGTGAAAAGAAAGTCTGTGGAAGAAGTAAGGGTTTTACCTTCAACAGATGGTCATGGATTTTGGGTACCCAAGAATGCTCTTTCTTTTGAGACAAAGTTACCTACAGAGAAAACTATGTTATTGAACCAAAGAATTGACCACATTGGAGAAAAGGGTCTAAGGACCTTGAAAAATAAAAACCTTGTTGAGGGTCTTTCTAATTGTAATCTTGAATTTGATTTTTGTGAGCATTGCATTTATGGAAAACAAAACCATGTTCAATTTTACTTGAGTTCTCATAAATATTATGGTGTATTGGATCTTATTCATTATGATGTGTTTGGTCTTGTAGATGTTCCTTCAATTTTTAAATCCATGTATATTATAAATTTCATTTATTGATGGTTATAGTAGAAGGACATGGGTATATTTCCTAAAGAGTAAATCTAATGTTTTTAGTCAATTTAAAAAATTTAAAGCAATGGTTGAGTTTCAAACTAGAAAGAAAATAAAATGTTTGAGGATTGATAATGGAAGTGAATTTTTCTCTAATGATTTTGATAAATTTTTTAAAGATTGTGGTATTCATAGATAGAAGACAACTCCGTATTCTCCACAACAGAGTGTAGTTGGTAAAAGAATGAACATGACATTGATGGAGAAGGCTAGGAGTATGTTGAGTGGTGCTGGTCTAGAACAAATTTTTTGGGTTGAAGTTGTTGCCACTGCCTGTTACCTGATTAATAGGTCTCCAACATTAGCTATTGTTGATAAGACGCTTATAGAGGCATGGCCAGGTTGCAAGCCTTCATTGAGATATCTTAGAGTTTTTGGTTGTGAGGCATATGCACATGTGCCAAAGGATAAGCAAACAAAGTTGGAGAACAAGGTTGTAAAATGTATCTTAATAGGATAGAAGCTTTGGGATCCTATTGCACAAAAGGTAATACATAGTAGAAGTGTTAATTTTAGAGAAACTAAGCCTTCTTTTGTTACATTGCAGCCAAAACAAAGTAAATAGGAAGATGTGATTCAATTTCCTCCTAAACTTGAGAAAGTTTAATTAAGTCCCAAGGATAGACAAGAAGTTGAGGAGAGCTCATCTAGCTATGGATCTTTAGAAGAGGAGGAAGAACCTCCAACTCAACTTGTTCATAGGTCTACAAGGAATAGACAACCACCTGAAAGGTATACAACTGATGATTGGAGATGTAATTTTGCTTTGAATACTAACATGGATGAACTCAGATCTGTAGAAGAGGCATTAAGTATGAATGATGCAGAATACTGGAAGATTGTTATGGATGAAAAAATGGAATCTTTGAAAAAAAATGATACATGGGATCTTGTACCATTTCCTGAAGGACGAAAACATGTTGGTTGCAAGTGGGTGTTCAAGAAGAAGATTGGTTCAGATGGAGGTATTGAGAAGTACAAAGAAAGGTTGGTTGTGAAGGGTTACTCTAAAGTTGAGGGTGTTGATTATGGTGAGATATTTTCACCTGTTGCAAAAATGACATCCATTAGATTTTTGCTTTCTATTGTTGCTACTTTTGATTTAGAGGTTTAGAAAATGGATGTGAAAACCGCTTTCCTTCATGGTGATTTTGAGGAGGATATTTATATGATGCAACCAAAGCACTACGTGGTGAAAGGTAAAAGTAAATTGGTTTGCAAATTGAAGAAATCTTTGTATGGCTTAAAATAGAGTCCTAGGATGTGGTACTAGAAATTTGATACATATGTGTCGAGTTTGGGATTTGAGCATTCTAAATCAAATCATTGTGCTTATTATAAAATTGATGGTGATCATTTCCTTTTTATTACATTATATGTTGATGATATGAATTATTTATTAGCAAAGGGAAAGGTATGATTTCAGAACTGAAATCTCAACTTGCTGCTAAATTTGAAATGAAAGATCTTGCTGTAGCTAAACACATTCTATTTCAGACCATTGTAGACCATTGTGTGTTCCTATTTTAGTTGGAACAAAGTTATCTATTTCAGATTTTCCAACATCTCCATCAGAGATGGAAGACATGAGAAAAGTGCCTTACTAGAGTGCAGTTGGAAGTTTGATGTATGCTATGTTTTTACTAGACCAGACATTGCCCAAGCAGTGGGAGTTCTTTCCAAATATATGTCTAATCTTGATAGAGTTCATTGGGATGCAGTTAAAAGGGTCTTAAAATATTTGTGGGGTACCTCAGACTATTCCTTATGTTATCATAGTGATATGACTAAAGACGAAATTTCCCTTGATATTCATGGTTATGTGGATTCAGACTAGGCAGGTGATGTTGATAGTAGAAAATCCACCTTGGAACTTATGTGTTTACTTTATTTGGTGGTACAATTAGTTAGATGAGTAAGTGACAGGCTATGGTTGCTTTTTCCACTACTGAAGTAGAGTATATGGCAGCTACTCATGCTTGTAAAGAAGCCATCCGGCTTAAAAGACTGTGTTTAGATATTGGAATAAAACAAGGTGTAGTGACAATTTATTGTGATAGTCAGAGTGCGATATGTCTAGCCAAGAACCTAACATTTCATGCCAGGACCAAGCACATTGATGTACAATATCATTTTGTTAGAGATATGGTCAAAGATGGCAAGGTGAAGCTGGTTAAGGTAGAGACTTTCATGAATGTTGTTGATTCTTTAACTAAGCCTGTGAGCACAAAGAAGTTCAAATGGTGTTTAGAGACTATGGGCCTTTTAGCCCCTAGCAATTAAAGAGACAATGTTTACACCCTCATATTGTTCTTGCAAGGTGTTCGACAAGTGGGAGATTTGTTGGGAAAATGTGTCTCAACCTTGCAATTATATGTGGTTTATTGTTGGAAGGATGTATATATATTTCCTAGTTACACCAATAGGTGTATACAATGGAAACATGAAGCGAAATGTGAGCATGTTAACTTTTTTAGGAAACTTCTAGTTTGGTCAAAATACATTAAATAAAGGATATATTGTAAATCTAGACCATTCCCTATTAGGTTTTAGATCTAATGGTGGATATTTTGTTAGCCTATCTTTCCCTAGAATGTAACTCTATTTTATGAGGGATTTGTATCACAACTGCAGTACAAAGAGAAGATGGTGATGTATTTTAAGAGTCTGATAGTGGTCGTTTTGTCTCTTTATCTCTGAGTGGTGATACTCCTATGAGAAGCTTTCTCTGCAACTATACTGTAATCTTTGTGATTTACTGAATAATATATTGGGCGGCTTTTAGAGTGTGAGGTTTTTCTCCCGAAAGGGTTTTCCCCATGTAAATCATTGTGTTATGGTATGCATGATATTTGTGTTTTTTTGTGTTTAAGTTTTTGTAACTATTAAAGATCTGTAAAGTTTTGGATTATCATCCTCTCAAGATTAGTGTAGGAAGTTGTTCTGCTACCTTAGCTTCCTTACAAAAATTCTATAATCAATCAAGGACATATCAGATAGTGGGGCTTCAAAATCCAAAGGGAATTGTGAAGATCTGATAGGAATCCAAATCATGAGGAAATTACCATAGATTTGGAATAGGGTGAAAGTTTTAGAATCCAAATGGGGGCTAAAATTTCACAATTTCATAATTTTCTCAAATTTCATCCAAAAGTCACCAAATTTGAAATGTACCTATTTGGCTCCTCTACAAGGTGATGTCTTTAGTTTAACATGAACACAAATGAATTCATTATAATTTGAGCAACAACTTCTGCAATAAAAATAATAAGAAAAAAACAAGGCAAGAAACATTTTTGGTTGGAAAGTGTGGAACTATATTTCCATACTCAGCCAGTTTTATAACATTTAACCAAGAAACTTCATCGACAACTCTATTTTTCTAATGAACCAAATATTCCATGTACACCTTTCCTCTAGTCCTCTTAGATAGTCTAGTATCAGTTTCCTTATCCACTTCTTCAAGCCTCCTCTCATATAATTAATGTTTCCATTATTGTGCCTCTTCCCCATTTGAGCATCTATCCCCTAGTAAACTTGTCTCTCCTTTATGAAACTTGTATTATAGATCAAAAAAATTGAATATGGGAATGATGCCTATACCTTCTAGAAGTTCAATATCATAAGAATTTGGTGAAAATTTTCTCAACACCTTACATGGGGCTATTTTCTTCCACTTTAACTTATTGTATAATCCCTCTAGGAACCTCTCCTTCCTTAAATGTGTTGAATTGCAGGAAATATGGTGCTCCACCTTTTAGGAGATGAAACACATAAGGGTGGTATGTCCCCCTATTTCACTCTTAGTTCATTAAAGGAAACCTTAGAGATCTCAACCTAATGATTCAATTAGGAAAAGAGATTGCTACAAGGTCTCCTTAGGTGTGATTAAAAGGGAGGTTCACCACTAAGAAAATGATAAGAAAGAAAGGGATGAAGGTATTATGAAAATCTAACTATATGACCTAGAAAATGAAACTTGAAATCAAATCATTAAACAACTATTCGGTGACTTGTTTCACAAGTTTTTCTTTTGGGTGGGATTTCAAGAAACATTTGAAACTTAAGAAGTGTTTTTCTAAGTTCTACGAACTACTTGCCCTACCGCCAGAAGACATTTTTAGAAGAATAACAAAATAACGGTGAATGCAGATTTAAATACCAAATGCAATCATATAGGAAAAAGAAACTAATGTCATCAAATGTGATATGAGTAGAATCAATAAAAAGTATTCATACAAGAGCACTATGATATCATAATGGTATATATATATTTACATTGTAGTGGCATTAAAAAAATTTTGATTCAACTACAAAAAGTTGATATCGATAGCCAAAAAAAAATTTCTTTTTCAAATGTAGAGGGTGAACATCAACACTCGAATGCCCTCTATCACAGTCTGAAGGCGTTCAATTTGGGTAGTAGACAATAGATTCTCGTGCGACTGTAAAAATTGGGCAAAGAGCCCCATGTCATTTCTCACGACCCCTGCACGAAGAAGAGTCACGACTTCTTCCACAACCTCATTCTGAAGAGTTGACAGTATGCAGATGGCATCACCCACCAACCTACTTCCTGGATAGTGATTAAGCCCAACAATGGCAACATTGATATAGTGGTGAAACTCATGCCTCACCAAATGATCAGATGCTCTCATGCCCCAGTCATGGTGACCAAAGGTCTTGATAATTGTAAACACAAAATGCTCCAACATGGTAGCATTATGCACATGCACTTGGCTTAAAAATGTGTCGCCCAGAATGATACAGAGCACTTCCTCATCTACTTCACTTTGTATGACAAAAAATTCTTTCGGTTGGTTAGGCTGATGCCTAAACAAAGGACTACATTCGATCTCCTCCAAAACGATGAAATCATTTGCTGATACTCCATCACTCTAATCACTCATCATATTAGATGCTTCTGTATGGAGAAGTGTGGTGAAATTGGTTGAATTTATAGATGGTTGGTTATAAATTTGGGTTATCTCTCTTAGATTTGATGATATAACAACTTGTTTTAAATTTTTGGCTGATTTGAACCAATTTTAAATTGCATCCCCTACTAGACAACATACATGTGTGATCATATTGTATCTCCTTAAACCTTCATTAATTGCATGGATGTGCGATAATCATTTGGTGACCGTTGGTGTGAAGCAAGTTCAAGTTTTGGGTATGTGCAGGATCATGATGGGCCAAAAAGTGGAGATATGATGGGTATGTGTAGGGTATGTGGTTGATGACTTTTTTTTACCCAAAATTGATGAAATGAAAAGGGTTTTTTAAGGAGATTCTCAACTTTCCACCAATATAAATTATATTTTATATTGAATTTAATAAATAATTATTATTCATTTTCTATTTGAATTATGGCTAAAGTCTTGATTGATAGGTTGATTGAAAAACATCTATAGCTTTCAAACAGTATCACATTTTTTGAATCTGAAACATGTGTCACATTCCATGCTTTGCATACTATAGGATAAAAAATCAAGATTGAATTTCATGAAGTTTTGACCAAGTTAAGGTGTTCAGACATACGAAGTTATATATTTTTTAAAATTTGTAACAAAAAATTCATAATTAATTATTTACTTGGAAAAAAATTTAAAAAAATATGCTTTACATTGGGCCATGAGTCCTCTACTTATATCTAAAATATAATGCAAAAGCGACACCCAATAGTGTTTGAAAGCCGAAAACTTACAAAAATAGAAAGGAAAATTATTCCATTTATGGTAAAGAAATGTTGGCCATCATGCACGCCTTGGCCAAGTTCCAACAATACTTGGTTTGTGGAAAATTTAATATCAAAACAGATCATAACAACTTGATATTCTTTATGAATAAGAAGGATTTGAACGACCGCCAACAAAAGTGGGTGAGAAAAATACAAGCTTACAATTTTGATATTGAATATGTTAAAGAAACTAATAATGTGGTGGTTGATGCCTTGTCTAGACACCCACAAATTAATACAATCACCAGCATCACGAGAAGTTGGAGGAATGGCATTATTGCAGAATATACCAAAGATCCATAGGCTCTAGAAATACTCAAAGGAAATGCACCAAATAGTGAGTATAAGGTAGTGGAAGATATCATCTTGTGTAAGGGTAGAATATTTCTCATGCCCCACTCCAAGATAAAATAATTTCTTTGGAAGGAATACCACGATGTTCCCTTGGCAGGACACCCTAGATATTATAAAAATTACAAGAAGATAAGGGAACGATATTCATGGAAGGGCCTCAAAAGGGATGTGGGAAAATATGTTCAGGCATGTATGACTTGTCAGAAGAATAAAGTAAAACTAAACCATCCAACATGATTACTTCAACCACTACCTATCTCAGACCAAAAATGGGAAAGTGTGTCAATGGATTTCATCACTGGATTGCCAAAGGTTCAAGGTAAGGATTGCATTTTTGTGGTGGTGGATCAGTTAACTAAGTATGCTCACTTCTTTTCAATATCCATCAAATTTAGAGTACCTCAAATAGCCGAAGTGTTTTTCAAGGAAGTTTTCAAGTTGCATGGTTTGCCTCAAAATATCGTCAGTGATCACAATAGCCACTTCCTTAGTTAGTTTTGGAAAGAAATCTTCTGGCTCTTCGGTACTAGCCTTACCCCAAGTACTAGTTATCATCCTTAGACCAATGGGAAAACAAAAATTATGAATAAATGGTTGGAAGGATACTTGAGGAATTATGTTACAGGTCAACAAAACTCTTGGGTCAAATGGCTGCACTTGGGCGAATATCATATGTCCATTAAGATGAGCCCATTCAAGGTTCTATACGGATATGAAGCAAATACCTTTGGGAGTTTAGTCATTCAAAATATCAGAGTGCTAGGTGCCAGAGACTTTGTACAACAAAGCATAGATATAATGAAAGCTCTCAAAGATAATCTTCATCATGCTCAAAATCAACAAAAAAAATATATGCAGATCGGAATCGGGTCAAAAGAACGTTTGAAGTTGGAGATTTGGTTTTTCTAAGACTCCAACCCTACAAGCAATCCTCAATTAAAGTGAGCGGTGTAAAGAAATTAAAGCCTTGATTTTATGGCTCATACAAGGTCTTAAGGAGAATAGGCGAAGTAGCCTATGAATTGGAGTTGCCTAGCAACAACAAAATTCACAACATCTTTCATGTGTCCAGACTTAAAAAAGTTCTTGGGCAGCAAATTACTCCATGTGCAGAGTTACCACCCCTTGATGATGAGGGAAGACTTGTTTTGGAGCCCGAAACGATCCTAAACACGAGGGATAAAAGGTTGAGGAACAAAATTATTCCCGAATACTTGATTAAATGGAGACGGTTACCTAAGGAAGATTCTACATGGGAAAGTGAAGAGATCTTAAAGCATCCAAGTTTGAATTTTGCTTGAGGACAAGAAAATTTAGGAGGGGCGGACTGTCATGACCCTCGAGAATTATGTATTTGTTAATGAGAAAATTAATAACACTAAATTGTTCTTATAATTTATATAAGCCTCATACAAATGATTATTCATGAATATAATAATAAAGATGAATTTAGAATTAATATTATTTAATCCTTAAAGAGAATTCGATTAACTTAGATATGATAACAAACTTAATCTAAAGTAAGCAATATTAATCTTGGGACGATTGGGTTGCCAAAAGGCACGACTTTAGGAAGGATGTGACTTTCCCCAAAGGATGGAAACATCATAAGTCACGCCTCTATAGGTATTTAAAGAGATCTCCTAGTCAAGCATATGAAGGAGGCATGATACGCGGAAGAGAGGAGACCACAAAGATTACAGGAAACATGATTTGAAGGCCAGTACAGGGTGTCACTTTAAAGGTAAGTATTCTCACCATTGGTTATTCATGGAAAGCATGTAGAATCAATACGCAATGATGGACAATAGGATTCTTGTATAGTTACTAATGCCATGAGATACCAGTGAATGATTATTACACCCAAATCTGCGATAATGCATAAATTCAGTCAAATACAAAAATGATAAGTGAATACATATTAATTGATTCATCAATGAAGATATATATCAATACATTATGATCATTGATACAACAAAAATTAAATAAATTACTAATTCCATATCTAAAGATTAAATGGTATCATTTGTCTTAGTTTTCAATATCGCAATAATGTTGCTTACAACAATTATTGCATTCCTCGTAAGTTATTATGGCTTGCTGCAAGGATAGATTTAGAGCCAAACAATATCTTTCGCTAATGCTCACCAAGGAGAGGATGGTTGTGGAGGGAAAGGCTGGTAATTTGATCCTATGATGGATGTCCCAAGATGGTAATAAACCTTGAGGGAATCCACTTGGAGATTGGTCACGTGCCCTCGACATTGTAGGGTGTCCCTCCTCCAATGGGGTCTAGGGAAGAGAGATAAAGGCAAGGATCTATCCCGGTAGAGCGTAGGAAGTTATGATAAACCATGATAAGTATGTAATTATGTAATATATATCTTGTGTATATGTTGATGTTAAATTATCTAATGCATTCATCTCATATGTTGATTTTAAAAGAGCTAAGCACTTCTTCTATGTTAAATTTTGAAATAAATGTGCAGTTGTTATCAGTTAATGACATGAAAAAATCTTTAAGATGGATTATATAAGCTAATTTATATGAATATAAAAATAAACCCTTACTTTGACTTGTACATCTTTTCTGTTTCTAAGAAAAATTTAATAAGGGACATTATAGATAAAACAATAAAAGTATTGAATAGATGAAATAGTTTTCGTCTTGCATGGTACAGACAAACGATACCAATCATTGATTGTCAATCTTAGCTTGGGCAACCTCACATAGGGAATGTCTTCGACATAAAAATTAATTTGCTAAGTCTAGGCACCAAAGTGAAAAAAAATAGTTTTTCCTTCATGAAGACCCACATAGCATGAAAAATCAATGATAGTAGGGTTTCTTGGTGGCTTTGAAAGAGTCTTAAAACAAGTCTGGTGTAGGAACTACTCTTTCTCTCCCTGAACTATGTTCACTTTGCTAAAAGATCTACAAGTGTATGGATTTTTGGAGGAGGTTACAAGAGTTTGGTTATACTTTCAAATTGCATTCAAAGCCTTGGAGCATTACAAAAAATGAAGGCATGTTGCAAAAGGAAGGGATGCATGCTTACCCACATTGTAGACCCTTCATCTTTATTTTCATAGTTTGATAGGTATGTCAAATTGTCACGTCTCAAAATTTTGCTTGCATTTAATAAATGTTAAGCTGCTTAAATAATTATGGAAAATAAAATTTATCAATTGACTTGTGATAAATTTAATCTTTCAAAGTTATTGAAATATATATTTATACTCATGTGATTGATTACGAAAGATGAACATTATGATGTGAAATGGAATCTTTTCGTTTTGGGCATTAGTTATTGATTACTGATGAAACTTTGCAAGTGCAAGTGTGTGAATGTAGGAATAGGATGAAGACCGAGAACATGGTTGAGGTAGAAATATTTAGCTAGATGATGAACAGTAAGTAGGATTGGAATTTGGAACGTGCACACACCACTTAAAATCATGACTTTTGCATTGAAATTTTAATATGGTAGAAATCACCATTCATGTGAAATTGAACTTATGGATAAACAAGTAAGCTTGTGGAAATTTTTTTTGTTAGATTATTTGTCTATCTTGTATATATTTGATGATATTGCATTCGAAAAGAAAAGAAAACACTAGTGAACATGGAGTGTTCTTGCTTGTATAAATGCATATGTGCAATAAAATTTTCATATAGAAAATGATTTGAATAATATATGTGTGTGTGAAGGAATAAAATGTTATTGAAAAATTAAATAACTCAAGTTGATATTTGTTTAAATCCCAAATTTGAATTATAGATGAAAAATTGAATGGGTGAAGGCCACCCATGAAGCCCAAAATTAAAAAATAAAATAAAAAATCTAAGTGTAAATCATGCAAAAGCAAGGAAGGAAATAGAGAGACGGTGTGTTGGTGAATATTGGCAAAAATAAATAAATAAATAAATAAATAAATAAAAATAGAGAGACGGTGTGTGGGTGAATATTGGCCCAAAAAAAAAAGAAAAGAGAAAGAGGGAAAAGAGATCGATTTTGGGGATAGCCAAGAAGGAAAAGGTAGAACCCATAGCTTACAAGGATTCATCACCTCTCAGCTTGGTCAATTGGAGCTTGAACAAAAGTAAGTTCGAGTTATTTTGGAATGTTTCCATTATTTTACAATGCTTTTTCCTATGTTGTCGAAACCTCTGATTCTCTATTATCATTTTCGAATTGAAGAAAAGACAATCCTTTGGATTTAATCTTGCATTTTAATCTATGTATGTGTATATTGTCGGGCTTTCCATAATGGCATCAACTTGTTGCTTTGAGTCAAGCGAGGCATAAGCCATGAGCCTACCCCTTCCATGGCCATCGCTACCACAACTGGCTATAATCCTATCTTTTCTGTCTAAAACGACAGAGGCAGGGGCATAATAAACCTTGCATGTTTTTGCATGTTGTGATGGGTTAGTGACTGAACCCTCACTTATCCTTTTGAAGCCATAAAATGGCTAAGCGATGCTATCGACACCGACTTGTATCTTCATTTTGATTCAAGTGATGCCTAACCCGCACCTGATACATGTGTTCAATGAATCTTTGGTTGGGTGAAATCAACCCGAGAACGATTTGATCATTCTATCTTTGTATGTATCTTTTTACATGTAACATGATGTTGATTTTTCAAATGATTCTCAACATACCTTTGCTAAGTTTCGATTCCAAATGGAAACCAAATATGTACTAGATGTAAATCGAGCCTTAGCAGGTCGAATATGGAGTACCATCATTCCTCTTAAAATGTGTTGGTAGAAAGAAATGGAATGCTATATTATACATGTATATATATTATACAAACGTTGAGTATGAACCAATAACAATGTCGTGTGTAATTTATCACTGTTTCCATATCTTGTCTCACATGATATTTTCGCTATCTAGACGACAACTACCATGTCTATTTAATGACATTGAAAGTGTATTGTATAGACCATTATGCTGAACGGTAGCATGCTATCAATTGAACGATACATGCTATTCATCCCTAACCCAATAGCAATGTTTATATGAAAGAATTACCGGAACAATATTCCATATATTGAACTGAAAGGAAGAAAATGTTTTCAAAGTTGTCTAAAATGAAATAACAGTAAATGTTGATCTTAGAGGTTGATGCCCTGAAAGTTGAAATGAGTCGAACGATACTAGTTTTCGAATGAGTTATCATATTGAAACCTCTGTTTTGAACAAACCATGAATCATGTCATTTTCTTGATGCAGGTAGATTTTGTTAAAGTTCTTGAACATAATTGCTTAAAATAATATGCTATCGACCCATATCTATTTCCTATAACCGTTTGGTGTACATACTACTCGTTTTCGAATGAGTTATCATATTGAAACCTCTATTTTGAATAAAGCATGGATCATGTCATTTTCTTGATGCAAGAAGATTTTGTTAACTTGAATATAATTGCTTAAAAATATATGTTATCGACCCATATCTATTGTCTATAACCGTTTGGTGTATCCTTCTTCCTATGATAGAAATGAAGACCCAGAAGTTAATTTTTGAACATCTTGTTAAAGAAAGTGAACAAAATGAATAAAAAGTGACTAATAATTGTTTATATAATAAATGGTTACATTTGAAAGAAATTTGAATTCAATATAGTTTGTATGGATTCAGTTAAAATACATATTTGTTAAGTTATCAATTACAAGCTGATTTTTATGCAAAATGACCTTGTGACAAGGATTTGAAACAAAACATAAATGAATGTTCAAATTTTGAGTGAAAAAAGAATGATTATGAAGTCATTTTCAGTTGAATTTTCAAATTCATTCAAGGCTAGAATCTGCTTGACTTATGTGTTAAAGCTGAAAATATTTGTGCATATGATGAAAATTGACATCTTTAAAAATGGAAATATGTATGAATAATAGATCTTTCTTTTCAAATCAAGTACTGCTCCAATTCCTTCCCTTGAGGCATCACATTGGAGTTCAAAAGGAAGAGTGTCAAAATATGGAATTGCTAGGACTGGACATGTACACATTACCTCCTTGAGTCTTTCGAAGGCCTCTTGTGACCTTTCACTCCACTTAAAGTCTCCCACCTTAGTTAAGTCTATAAGTGGAGCAACTATTCTTGAGAAGTTCTTTACAAAACGCCTATAGTAGCTACCTATTCCTACAAACCCTCTGAGTTGAGCCAGGTTCTTTGGTTTTGTCCATTCCTTGATTGCTTTGGTCTTTTCTTCATCAACGCTGACTCCTTGGGCACTGATTTTATGCCCTAGGTAAAGAATCTCATCTAACCCAAACTCACATTTTGAGGCCTTCACATATAATGATTCTTGCTCCAATATCTCTAAGACTTCATCAATGTGCTTAAGATGCTCCTCCCATGTTTTTCTCTAGATTAATATATCATCAAAGAATATTAATAGAAATTTTCTTAATTGTTTCCTGAAGGTGTGATTCATACATGATTGAAAGGTGGCAGGGCATTTGTTAATCTGAAGGGAAGAACCAAGAACTCAAAATGCCCATAGTGGCATCTGAAAGAACTATTTTAGGGATGTCTTCCTCTCTCATCCTTATTTGATGGTACCTTGATCTTAAGTCAATTTTGGAGAAATACTTGGCACCATGAATTTCATCTATGAGTTCACCCACTCTAGGAATGGGATAGAGGTTCTTAATGGTCTTCTTGTTTAAAGCCATATAATCAATTTACACATTCTCATGGTTCCATCTTTTTTCTTAACAAGTACAATTGATGAGGAAAAACCTCTCTTGGGTGGCAACCCTGGTGGAATATCACTAAAAACTTTCTTGTGTTTCTTCATAATGGGTTGTATGTCAATGTGGATGGCCTTCCCTTGGGGAGTGGATTTGTCTAATATCATGCATTGTGCAGCCCACTCTCCTTGACCCCGATTTAAAATTATTTCTATTCTCTTGCAAGAGACTACTTGGGGTGATCCATCGGGTAGTCCCCTTAATGTAACTTCTTGCCCTTGGTGTTGGAAGCAGAGTGTCAAGTTAGGGAGATCAAACATAAAACATCCCAATGAATAGATCCATGGGGTACCCAATATTACATCTGCATCTAGAGGTACTACATCAAAGTCTTTTTTGGATGGGTGGTTTCCCAAGATCATCTCTAGTTGAGGGACCACCTTTGTGCATTGGACCATAGCACCCATGGCTATGGCGACTGTGAATCCTTTGAATTCTTGGGCCTTTGATTTCCTTTTTGCAACTAGTCTCTCATCTATGAAGTTATGGGATGCCCCACTGTCCACAAGGGTGATGACTCTTTGGCCCTTAAGGGTTCTTTTAATACGAAATGGGTGGTGTTTGGAAGTTTGTGTGATTGTAGCAAGAGTCACATGTTCCCCTTCCTCGTATCTTTCCTTCTTGCATGTGTTTCCCTTGATCTCTTCATCGGCGGTTGCCTCTATTTTGTGTGCTTGACTCTTACTTTGACATCTATGCCTGGGTGACCACTCTTCCTTGCAATGGTGACAAGGGTTCTTCTTTCTGATTTCTTCTTTCTTTTCACAAGTGTGCCCATGCTCCCATGGTTTTTTGCATGTAAAGCACAAACCCTTCTCTTTAAGTTCATATTGTTCCTTCTTTGTGAGGGAAGTGCGGTGTGAGTCATCTCTTTTGTGTGAATGCTTACCATGGTTGTTGGTAGTTTTATTACTGTTTGTTGTTGATGTTTCCAACCTTAAGGCCTTTTCTATGGCATCCTCTAGATTAATTGGGTTAAGAGCACTTACAATCCCTTTAAGGGACTCTCTTAGTCCTTCCACAAATAGGTAAGTGAGTCTATCCCCCTTTATCCCTTAAACTTGGACTGAGAGTTTCTAAAATTATGTTATGTAATTTTCTACTATTCCCTGCTACTTTAGTTAAGTGAGATTTTTAAAATCTTCTTGGGGGTGTTTCCTGTTGAACCTCTTAATAAGTTTTTGTGAAAATTCCTCATATGAGGTTATATTTTGGTGGCCCTACGTGTGGATTCCATCGTGCCACCATTCATGGACTAAGCCCTCCAAATGTAATATAGAAAATTGAAGTGTGTCTTCCTCCATCATTGGACTGAGGGTGAAGTAGGTGTTTAGCTTTTGTAGCCAAGCATGGGCAGTGATTTTGTTAGATCCATCAAAGTTGGGCAGGGAAACTTTATTTACTTTATGTCTTAAATATTTTTTTGGTAGCTTCCTCCCTTTCCTAGGAACTTTGTGCCTCTTCTCTTCATAGAATTCCCTAAATGACACAAGTTCCCTAAGTTCGGGATCAAGATCTCTATATGCTCTAAGAATCTCTTCCGTGCTATTTGGGATGTGATCCCCTTCTTCCTCCCTCTTGGGTGTATCTTCTCTAGGTATGAAGGGGGGTTTGGGTACTCTAGATGAAGATGACCCATTATTAGCCTCCAAGTGATTAGAACCCATGTCCCTCCCATTGGAAGGGTTGTTTTTTAGGTTATTGAGTGAGTTTTCCATGTTCTTTAAAGCTTGGGTGAGTACTTGATTTGATTTTTTTATCCCTTTATTTTGGTTTAAAAGGGTTTGGTTGGTTTGTTCCATGAAATATCTTAATTCATTGGCCATTTGTTCAGCCATAGTTCCCTTCCTTTGATATGTTCACATTCACCCAACCAACAAGATGGCAGGATTATGCTCTGATACCAATTGTAATGTTCCTTATTAAATTTTTCCTAGAAACAGAAAAGATGTACAAGTCAAGGTAAGGGTTTATATTTATATTCATATAAATTAGCTTATATAATCCATCTTAAAGATTTGTTCATGTCATTAACTGATAACAACTACACATTTATTTCAAAAATTAACATAAAAGAAGTGCTTAGCTCTTTTAAAATCAAAATATGAGATGAATGCATTAGATAATTTAACATCAACATATATACAAGATATATATTACATAAGTACATACTTATCATGGTTTATCGTAACTTACTATGCTCTACTGGGATAGATCCTTGCCTTTATCTCTCTTCCCTAGACCCCATTGGAGGAGGGACGCCTTATAGTGCCGAGGGCACGTGACCAATCTCCAAGTGGATTCCCTTAGGGTTTATTACTGTCTTGAGACATCCATCATGGTATCGAATTACTAGCCTTTCCCTCCACAACTATCCTCTCCTTGGTGAGCATTAGCGAAAGAGAGTTTGGCTCTAAATCTACCCTCGCAGCAAGCCGTAATAACTTACGAGGGATGCAATAATTGTTGTAAGCAACATTATGGCGATATTGACAACTAAGACAAATGATACCATTTAATCTTCAGATATGGAATTAGTAATTTATTTAATTTTTGCTGTATCGATGATCATAATGTATTGATATATGTCTTCATTGATGAATCAATTAATATGTATTCATTTATCATTTTTGTATTTGACTGAATTTATGCATTACCGCAGATTTGGATGTAATAATCATTCACTGGTATCTCATGGCGTTAGTAACTATACAAGAATCCTACTTTCCATCATTATGTATTGATTCTACATGCTTTCCGTGATTAACCAACGGTGAGAATACTTACCTTTAAAGTGACGCCCTGTACTGGCCTTCAAATCTTGTTTCCTGTAATCTGGACGTGGTCTCCTGTCTTTCGTGTATCATGCCTCCTCCTTATGCTCGACTGGGAGATCTCTTTAAACGCCTGTAGAGGCGTGACTTATGATGTTGTCGTCCTTTGGGGAAAGTCACATCCTTCCTGAGGTCGTGCCTTTTGGCAACCCGATTGTCCCAGGATTAATATCGCTTCCTTCAGATTAAGTTTGTTATCATATCTAAGTTAATCGAATTCTCTTTAAGGATTAAAGAATATTAATTCTAACTTCATCTTTATAATGATAATCATTTGCATGAGGCTTACGTAAATTATACGTAAATTATAAGAACAATTTAGTGTTATTAATTTTCTCATTAACAAATACATAATTCTCGAGGGTCGTGACATTATCCCACGCTAAATGTGTGGCGATATTTTTAGCATCCCTATTATTGACAACACGTCATTCATTTAATTATACAACAAACGAGCACTACCTCATTAATGATATACTTATTATTTTATAAAATAACATATATAATAATTATAGTTATTTTATTATTTTTAATAAATACAAAAAATTATATATAATATACTTTATTATAATATATGTTAATTGTATAAAAATTAAAAGTACAATATTAATATTATTTATAAAATAGCATACATAATAATTATAGTTATTATATTATACTTAATAAATAAATAAAATAAAATATTTTATTATAATATATGTTAACTTATATTATATATTCAAGAAATTAAAAATTATAATATTAATATTATATATAATAAAAGTTAACATATATAATAATTATAGTTATTGTATTATCTTTATTAAATAGATAGAACACATATAATATATGTTTAATCTTTATTTATGCAATTTAATTATCTATTATATATCTTATATTTAATATTAGATATTATATATTATTAAATAAATAAATAAAATTAATAAGTATAATATATATTTTAATATATACTATTATTTAAATCAATTTATAATAAATTTAACAACTGAATTATTTTTTTAGAGAGATGCATTATACTACCCACGAAAGTTCAAATTAATTTTTGAAGCTAAATTTTTTATTTAAATTAAATATATATATATATATATATATATATTATATACGATATTTTATTTTAACATAATATAAATTATTAAATATATTTTAAAATATTATTACATAATAAAATTATATATTTATATTAACTATACATTATATTTTTAATCTTTATCTATATTATATTTTCATTTAATAATATATATTAGATATGAAATATATAAAAGAGTGGATAAATATAAACAAAAAATATAGAAATTAAGAAAGAGAGAGGGGGATGGGCAACAAATATAGTGAAACAAAGAGAGAATGAGAGAATGAGAGAATGAGAGATAAGATAGAGATAGAGATAAAGGTCCTTATCTTGGTTGTCCATCTTTGTTTCTCTACCTCTCTACCTTTCTCTTTTCATATATCTTTATCTCTCTCTTTCTCTTCCTATTTATCTCTATCTCTCCCTCTCTCTATCTCCCCCTATTTCTCTTTCCCTCTCAATCTCTTCCTCTCTCTATCTCCAATTGTTTATCTCTACTTCTCTCTTTGTATGTCTCACTATTTGTCTCCCTCTATCTATCTCTTTATATATCTCTCCTTTTTCCTCTCCCCACCTCTATCTCTACAAATATCTCCCTCTCTCTATCCATCCATCTCTCCTACTCTCTCTCCCTCTCCTTATTCCTAGACCTCTATATTGATACCTCTTTACCTCTCAATCTCCATCTCTCCACATTTCCTTTTTCATCTATCCCTCTATCTCCATCTCTTTATCTCTCTCTACCCCTATATCTCTCCCTCTCTCTACCTCTCTTCATATCACTTGCTACCTCTCTCTATATCTCTCTCTACCCCTATATATGTTTATCCATATCTCTCTCTCATTCTTTCTCACTCTCTCCCTCTTCATATATTTATCTCTTCCATCTCTATCTATTCATCTCTC
>VDFB02214469.1:0-14663 GCA_007258455.2 Sequoia sempervirens
TAATTTTTGTTCTAGAAGTTTGAGAAATAAAATCATGAGCCTCCTTTGCCTTGGTCTAACGTCTCAGATTTCCGTTATTTGTGTTATGCTTTTGAGATCTTAATTTCAGCTTACATTGAAGTGTGTAGATGTATGTTGAGAAAGAGTTCTCTTAAGCCTTTGTCAGAGAATCAACCTTGTTCATTTCTAATTTCTCTTGCTCTGCGTATTACTTGAAAAGCTAGAAACGTCTTTAGCTTAAGTTAGTCGTAGTTGAAGTTCTTAATTAGAAAATCTCAGCTGCGGCGTTTGTGTTTTATAAACCTTGTGCTCTAGCTGATCAAAAAGATAGGCAACTTAGTTTTTAGTTTACTTTCTTTCAACACCATCAACAAGAGGGAGTTTCCCCTCCTAATTTGAAGAGCAGTTTTACTATGCATAGCTGTCTGTTTCAAATATGCATTCTAGAGGTACGAATTTAAATGCCAACAAATTAAATATAAAGCTATCTTATGATATTATTTTTGAGATAACTTTGCAAGTAATTAATTTAATATTTTATTCCCTTATTTCTCCTTTTAGCCTTCGGGAATAAATAAAGGCTAAAATAATATCCATGTGGCTATCGACAAGGGGACATTAGAAAGAAAAGCTCATCAACATGACTCTCGGAATCTTGAAGTGCCAACTGAGTACTCACCAAGGAATCCCTAGTGACCTCAAGCTCTTGAAAGAGCTTATCAGCCTCCTCTTCTTTCCTCATCAAGACATTTGAATATATCCCAACAAGGTTAAGAAGGTGGTCACGGTCTGAAAGGTGTAAATAGTTTGACTTCATTGTTCCCAAACCTTCTTTGATGATTTGTAGACTGTCATGAGAAGACTCTGCCTCTACCCCCTTTTGTCTTCTCTCCAATTGAACCATCCAAAGATGATCCTCAATTAGTTTGTGCATTTTATCGTGATGAGATAATGCTGCCACAATCCCATCCATTCACCTTCAACTGGTTCTTCAAACTGTGCGGACTATGGAGTGTATGATTAGCTTCTCTTTCACATGAATAAGGATTTGATTGTGCCTGAATTTCTTCTTCTGAAAAGTCTTGTATGCACACATTATGATCTGGAATTAGGACAACACTAATTCCATGTATTAATCCTTCTCTCAAACCTGATTGTTCTTGTAGTTGGCCTTTACCAGAGCTAAAGTCTAGTCGAGGAGATAAATTAGGGACATTTTTGAGGTCGTTGTTATTCGAGGAGATGGTGGATTCAATGAAGTTCATACGGGTTTTGAGAGGGCTTCGCGGTAGTATGTTCATCTCGGCATTGAGCACTTTTTGGAATTTACTATTTTAGTAAATTTATTTTTTGGCGATAATGAGGATGGTATCCCGGTGAGTTGACTTTCCCCTTGAGTTGATTCAAGTGAAGTATTCGGTTTGGACTTCGATCACAGTTCCTGAAGTGAGCTCATTTCATAAAATAACATTATAATTTAAAATGTTAACATACTTAACCTAGTCGAATGACTTAATGTCGTTTAAAGGTGGACTCAAAAGGGTAAACCTTCAGTAAGGTTATAATTAATGACGTTAAGATTTTCACCAAGTCAAAGAAATTAATGTAGGCATTTATCAAGGTGATGTTTTGATTAAAATATGATTATTGATAAAGATTGAAAGGGCCTTATTGAGAAAAGTTAGGGTTTGAGCTTGAGTTGGATTTTTTAGGGTTTCGTGAAGTCAAACGAAACTTATAAAAAGAGGGCTTGTGCATCAGTTTGCTCCATCTTGGAAATTACACCGTTATGCTGCCGGATTGATTCTGGATTGCTTCGAGGGATGAAGACCTCCTAGTTTGGGCATCTCTTCTCGTTTGTAAGACAACGACTAGTGATGATTATTAGTCTAGTTTGTGAGTACACCGAGTTCGTGCATTGTAATCAGCATTCTTTCATGTAGGATCAGATTTGGCATACTAGAGTTTTCTGTTTTCAGTGATTTAGCTTTAGCAGATTTGAGTTTTTATTCAAAAATCAAAAAAGACAAAAATGTTCATTGTGGGTATTGCATAAATTCATGGGTATAGGCTAGGCGCCTCATTGTGCAAGGTTATAGAATTTAAGGAGTAGTGACTGATTTTATAAATGAAATTCGCCCCTGTACTGGGCCGTACTGTCTGCAGTCATTGGAATCTGTGCCATTAAATAAATCTGGTCTTTCAGTTCCGTTTCTTGTACCTAATCTAAGCGCCACCATAATATTTGAGCTTTGCATTCAGTTTGAGGTTGATTGATTGAGTATTAAGGGAGATTCGAGTTTTTTCAAGAAATATCTGGTGCTGGTTCTATGCTGAAACACAGGTCTGTCAACCAGATTTAATAAATCTGCATCTTGTTCTTGGACGGGTGTGAAGGGATCTTCAGTCTTGCGGAATACTACAGAGTGGATGATCAAGAGTTAAACAAGGTTGGATCTTTTAGTTAATTTCTCCATTCTTAGCTTCATTTCTCAGCAAAGGAACTTATTAATGTTATTGTAAACTACATGAATGCTGGGTTGTAATTGATTGCAAGTTGTCTTCTCTCAATTGTATCTTTGGCGATGAAATGCCCGGCAATATAGATTACTACTTATCGGAGTGGGATTCTTCCTTTCGGTATTTGATATTGCTTCATGATTTATCTACCGCCTATAATTGCATACTTACCCTGCGGATAGCCAACACATTACGAGCTTCGAGAAATTTCTCTTTTCGGCCGTATTTCTTTCCGATATTGATTTGTAATTCACTTTCGTCATATGGTGCTCGCTCCACCTTGGATTTGGGTACTTTATACTTGGCGTTGAGTTCTTTACCGCAAATTAGAATAAAGACCCTCTGACCAATGCTCACCTTCAGCGGTGCCATTCTGGTTAGAGTTACAGTTTAAGCAGTTTCATTTAGATCCTCTGACCAATGCTCGCCATCATCGGCGCCATACTGGTTAGAGTTACAGCATAAGCAGTTCAATTTAGATCCTCTGACCAATGCTCGCCATCTTCGGCGCCATCCTGGTTAGAGTTGCTTTCTTACCGCGTTTTGGTTTTCTCTCCCCGACGCAGATTTACCTTTGCTTTATAATTTGAAATTATAGCGAAAATTTGGCTGCGAGAATGTTTAGTGATGGTGTCGAGCCAAGATCACGCCATCTTTAATGCCCGTAGAGTTCCTTAGCCGAGGAAAGCGATTCTACATCAAAGATTAATTTTACGAGTTCGGTATTGGATTTTTGAAGTTTCAAAGATGTTGCATTTTCTAAGGCCTATGGGTCGTGAGAAGTCAGATTCAACTATGGCATCGGAGGAAGGAAAGGTTAGTGATGTCGTAAAGGACTTCATTGAATATGCCAGACAGTTTAAAAGACAATGTGAAGATGAGGCTGTCAAACTCCGTGAGCAATATCAAACCATGCCAGATGATTATAGGTACAATGTTTCATTTGATTCCCATTTGAAGTGTGTGGCGTCAGTGGAGCCTGCAAAGTGGAAGATGGTGGACCACATTAGGAAAAGGATAAAAAGGGAAGCAGAACAAGCTATGTTCGAAGAATCAAAGAAGGAAGGAGATGAAGTGCCTATTTGTGGATTGCAGCCGACAAATATACAAGTTGAAGAGAAAAATCAGTCATCTAGCATTGAAGATGGCACAAACAAGGTGCACATATCACATCAAAATGATCGTGAGCTCGAAGGAGAAAACGTGACAGTTGAAGAGTGTGTGGAAGAGCCTCATAATACGCCCTTTGACTTGCATGGGATAGCAAGTGAAGAAGAGCAAGTTGAAGGAAATACTATTGGTGTCTTTGAATCAGCTTATGACCGTTACCAAAGTGGTGATGTTGGTAATGATTTCGATGTGTTTGTACCTCCTCTTGTTGAAGATTTAGTGAGGGATAGATTGGCTCTTGTTGCTGTCTCAACTTCCCGAGAAGTTCCACATAAGGAAATCAGCAACATAATCTCTCATGAGGGTTCCATAGAAGATAATGAAGATGAAGTTTTTCAAACACCAAACATTGAAGATTCTTCACTTCATTTTGGGGGTGACATTGTTGGTCATGGGATTGATCAGCAAACTGAGCCATTGGAGAAAAACTTTTTTGATGATTTCAGCTTAAGTGAATTAGGACTTGACTTATTCAAAGAGTCATCACTACAAGGGGAGAATGATAAGTTTTTTCCAGTTGATCATCTTAATCAGCTCACTAGCATTTGGGATCCGGGTGTGATGGCATCAAGTTATGTTAAAGAACCTGTGTGGGATAAGTTTCCCTTTGATCCTGATGAAGAACAAGAACCAGGTTGCACAGTAGACTATGAGGTGGCCCTTGGAGGAGAAGTTGTCTTTGAAGAAGAAGATTGTTCCACAAAATTCCATAATGATCTCTTTGGAGTGGTTGCAGCCACTAAAGAGGAATTTGTGGTTACAGAAACTTTCCGAACAGCGGACAAACATGATTCTTTGAGCAGGTTGGATACTGGTCTAATGTTTGATCAAGGAGGCCGTGATGAAGAAGAAGAGCTAGAAGTCCATATGGCTCTTGAAGATGGAGAGTTTGAAAGTGTTATTAAACACAAATCAGATTTATCAATACACGAAGCTGGTTGCAAGCAATGGGTTGAAGAATTTGTGGAGTATGATGCTTTTTATGATGATGAGCATTCTCTGCTAGTTGGTGGTGAAGTACAAGAATGTTGGAGTAGCAAAGAGGGCAGCAAAGGCAAGGAACGAAGTTCTGATTTTCAGTTGCAGCCTATCAGCAGTTCACCGTCTTTGCATGTTCATGAGTGGGAAGATCAATGCAAGGTATCTTTTGGAAAAGAAGTACAAACGCTATCCCTATTTGATCGCACACACAATTTGGTTGATGATCTCTATTGGAAGGCTCAGTCTGAAGAGAGACGAAGTGGAGTTAAGGATGAAGTTGCTCTTCCTAACTTGCGACTTATCAGAGGCTCTTTGGAGACATTGAAATCAGCATACATACACTTGATTGAAGATCAAGATCATACCGTTGAATCTGCGAAGAAGGCCTTCAGTGTTTTCGAAGAAAGGGAGAGTATGGTTGATGTGCTCACCTTGGAGCTTAAATCAACAAAGGACAATTTGAAGGAAACTCAGTTGACTCTAAGAAAGGTTGAAGACCAGTTTGCAGATTTCAAACTTTTCAAGGAGCAAGAGGATGCACGAAGAGCTGGAGAAATCAAGCAAGTAATAAATGAGATTGATAGTGTTCGAGAGGAGTTTAATCTTGAAGGTTTCACAAGAAAATCAAAGGTTGTATGTGCAGATTTGGAGCAGCAAGATGAAAGGAATGACTTTCAAGTTTATGACAACCCTCTTTTTCAAGAAGGTGATGAGAAAAGTTATGAAAATCCTCTCTATGAAGTAGAGGATGAAATGGAGAATGAAACTGATTCTGGTTTTCGGTGCTTGGATGCTTTGATATCACTCCATGAAGATGTGCCACGTATGTTGAGTAGTAAAGAATGCTTAAGAGGAATTGAGGATGCAGTCTTCACTTTGGAAAAGGGACCAAAATATCGTGATTGCACTCTTGTCAATCCATTCCTTGGGTTGAGTGATGCTAGTCTGTTCTGGGAGTTGAATTTGAAGTCATCATATGTTTCATACTCCAGTGTTCCGGAAGCTTTCATGGATAGGTTTCAAAGGTTCATCAGAGGGAATGCAGATTTTACAAGTATGCACTTGATTTTGACCAGCACTCAGAGATGTGCTATGTTTTCTTGCCGGAGTGTTGGAAATTATTTTCAGTTGGGTATCCAAGCTTGGGATTCTCAACATGGGTTGATGGAGCATATCGTTTTTGGAAAGAAGAATTTATGGAGGAATAAGAATCAAATTTTTAGACCTTTTGGCGTTGTTCCCTTCTTTAGCAGCGTCTTGATGGTTCCATTTGTTCATCAACAAATGGATTGGAGAGAGATTTTGAGCATGGGTTGGAGAAATGAACGATTGGTTGCTCTGGAATGTGTTTTCCGGCTAAGACCTGGACAGATTTCGAGACTCGAGCTTGCTGGTTTGAGGCAGACCAACCCCCTTACATGTTGCGTTTCTCGCATTCAGGAGAGTTGGTTCATCACTCCTGATCAAAGAGGTGGTAGTGCTCTCATGGAGATGAATCTAGTGTGTTTTCCAACCACCGTGGAGGTGTCACCTTGCAGCTCGATGGTCATCTCAAATGCTCACGTTGGGGATCTTGAGTGGTGTTGTTGTTTTCCTTTGGGTAGGACTCGAGAATCAGATTGCACTACGCTGATCCTAGTCTTGATCAGCAACAATTATTTGTTCCTTCACACTTTTCCTACTCTCCAAATTCATCTTATGATGGTTGATGGTGTAAACTTTGACAGTTTACTCTCAGTATTGATTCATGACCGCAGTAGCTCACATGCTTTGGTTCACCATTCAGAGACTCATGGGGTTGGAACTATGATTGTTTTCTATAGTCTTCATGATTGTGCCAGTTTAATTCAGATGAGGCATGGTAGCTTTTTGCGGAGACATGAGTATGAGTTTGTTGAGCTCTTGCAACGGAATGCTTCCTTCCTTGTAAGAAGATTTGTAGGGGTCACACTTGCAGTCATGGTCCCGTTTGTTACCATGTGGAGGTATGGGGAGGAGTTCGATTTTGATTTGAATAGTCTATCTCTCCTATTGCTTAGAATGGTGATTGATAGTAGTATGGTTGATACTGTTAATTCGGGGGATCGTGGACATGAGATGTTGCATGATTTTGATTTCCTTCCTTTAAGACCTTTCAGTTTGAGAATCATAGATGGTAACACTTTGGAGTTACAAGGGGAGTCAGTGCAGCATTGGCATGATATTTTCATTGATGTGATCAGAGTGGCGCAGCGGAAGCATGGTGGGTTTTTCCTGAGACGCATTTGGGAAGCAGGGATCATACTTGTTGCGTATGGATTAGTTTTCAAGTTTCTGGAGTTGTGGTGGTATTGCTTGAGGACAATTTTGGGAAGAAGCGGTTAATATCCCCACTTCCTCCAAACACATTGTTCCCTAACTGTGGCCGTTAGCCAGAGGCCCAAAGGCTGAGTCGGAGAGAAGATAAGAATTAGGGGTTTCTATTTTTGAGGGAGATTAGATTTGTTGAGATGGTGGTTTCAATGAAGGATTCCTTCTGGGTTTGAGAGGAGCCATGATGGTGTGTTGTCGGCATTGAGGAGCACTTTGGAATTTACTATTTTAGTAAATTCTATTTTTTGGCAATGTCGGGATGGTATCGAGGCGGTTGACTTTCCTTGAGTTGATTCAGTGAAGTATTGGGTTTAGGGCTTCGAATCTGAGTTCTAGAGTCGAGGCTCATTTCATAAAAATAACATTATAATTAAATGTTATTTTTATCACTTTAACCCTAGTCGAATGACTTAGTAGCGTTTTAAAGAGTGGACTCAAAGGGTGAAACCTTCATTAAAGGTTATAATTAATATTTTGGTGAATTTTCCAAAGTCAAAAGGGAAATTAATGTGACATTTATCAAGGTGATATTTAATTAAAATATCAACTATTAATGCTTTGAAGAGAAGGTACGCCTTCTTGAGAAGATGAAAGTTTTGACCTAAAAGCTGTTTCTAGGGTTTCGTGAAGTCAAGCAGAAATTATAAAAAGGGAGTCTTGTGCATCATTTGGATCATCTTGGAAATTACATCGTTATGCTGCCGGATTGATTCTGGATTGCTTCGAGGGATGAAGACCTCCTAGTTTGGGCATCTCTTCTCGTTTGTAAGACAACGACTAGTGATGATTATTAGTCTAGTTTGTGAGTACACCGAGTTCGTGCATTGTAATCAGCATTCTTTCATGTAGGATCAGATTTGGCATACTAGAGTTTTCTGTTTTCAGTGATTTAGCTTTAGCAGATTTGAGTTTTTATTCAAAAATCAAAAAAGACAAAAATGTTCATTGTGGGTATTGCATAAATTCATGGGTATAGGCTAGGCGCCTCATTGTACAAGGTTATAGAATTTAAGGAGTAGTGACTGATTTTATAAATGAAATTCGCCCCTGTACTGGGCCGTACTGTCTGCAGTCATTGGAATCTGTGCCATTAAATAAATCTGGTCTTTCAGTTCCGTTTCTTGTACCTAATCTAAGCGCCACCATAATATTTGAGCTTTGCATTCAGTTTGAGGTTGATTGATTGAGTATTAAGGGAGATTCGAGTTTTTTCAAGAAATATCTGGTGCTGGTTCTATGCTGAAACACAGGTCTGTCAACCAGATTTAATAAATCTGCATCTTGTTCTTGGACGGGTGTGAAGGGATCTTCAGTCTTGCGGAATACTACAGAGTGGATGATCAAGAGTTAAACAAGGTTGGATCTTTTAGTTAATTTCTCCATTCTCAGCTTCATTTCTCAGCAAAGGAACTTATTAATGTTATTGTAAACTACATGAATGCTGGTTTGTAATTGATTGCAAGTTGTCTTCTCTCAATTGTATGCTGGCAGTAGTACTGACAGCCTTAGATTCTTGCTTATCAGAGTGTAGAGTTCTTCCTTTCCGTATTTGATATTGTATGTGATTTATCTCTGCCCTATGGTCGCTACTTACCCACTCTGGGATAGCAAGCACATTCTGGGCATCGAGAAATTTCCTCTTTCAGCATTATTTCTTTCCAGCATTGATTTGTAATTCACTCTGTCATATGGTCGCCCCTCACTCCACCTTGGATTGGGTAGCACATACTTGACGTTGAGTTCTTTCTGCAAATTAGAATAGAAGACCCTCTGACCAATGCTCACCTTCAGCGGTGCCATTCTGGTTAGAGTTACAGTTTAAGCAGTTTCATTTAGATCCTCTGACCAATGCTCGCCATCATCGGCGCCATACTGGTTAGAGTTACAGCATAAGCAGTTCAATTTAGATCCTCTGACCAATGCTCGCCATCTTCGGCGCCATCCTGGTTAGAGTTGCTTTCTTGCACGTTTTGGTTCTCTCCTCTAACATACTTGAGGGTGCAAGCTGTAATTTGAAATTGTAAGCTTGAAAATTTGGCCGGGTATTTCATTCCACCTATAGAAATATCCTCAATTCCCTAATTAGGTGTCCAAACACAAGAGGACTTCATTTGTTCTTTGAATTCATCATCCCACACAACTGATACATTGGATGATGGCATGCCAACCTTCTGAAGAGAAGGTGGAACCTGTAAACCAAATGAAATCAACTGTCCTATAGTCAGTTGCTCCTTGAATTTTTCAATCTTCTGTTCAACCGATCTTCTTGAGAGATCATATGATGTAGTTGAAACATGTTGTTCTCTTCTCCAAATGGCTAACAAATCAAATTGCAACTGCTTGCAAACATCATCATTTTAATTTAGTATCACGGACAAAATGTTGAACATATCTGTCTTCACCTTGTCTAAATGGTGTTTCCTGATTACTAATATGAAGAAATCGAATAATTGGAGAATGAGACCATTATAATCAAACATGAGAACACATGAATGCACTTTTTCCATCAATTCCAAAATTTTGACCCTCTTATTGAGAGTAGGGCTTTTGATGTCACCTAACCCATTGAAGCTTTCAATAATCAGTTGCATGACTTCTCTCATTTTTTCATCATCATAAGGAACTTCAGGAGCTATAAACCTCATAACTTCAATTATGCAAGTGACAACCACCAATCTTACTTCTTCATCCTGATGTTGTATGAGTTCTGGCTTGACCAACGAGTGCACCAATGGAGACAAAGTTGTATCCAAGGCTTTAGAAGGTGATTCACTAACCTTGCAGAGACAACTTTCTGCTTCCTCCAAAATGTTAAGGAGAGTTGCTTTAGCCTGAGGTAAGAGTTTGAACTTCTCACCTACAAACTTTAGTCTCTCTTGAAGAACTTCGGTGGCATCCTTCTCAAAATCTTTTTCTAGATTTGTGCTCTCTTTAGGCTGGTCAAAAACTACTAAAAACTCGTCATAGATACTCTAGATATGTCACTTGTAGATACGCCATGTTTCTCCTTCCTCTTGTTCCATGTTTCAGCTATTTTATCCATTCTTATCAGACTCTATCTTTGCTTCCCCATCAAGAAATTCAACTGCTCTTTGAGAGTAGCCATGATGTCCAACTGAACTTTTTGATCTACAGTGATTAGCTCAAATCAAATCCACTCTACCTAGCAGGATGGCAAGAGTTTTAGCTCTGATAGCACTGTAAAGAGCCTTGCTGATTCTGATATAAATTTTCACCTTTTGATGTTCAAGAATTATGTCAAACACTTTGCTTGTAAACTTGTAATGTCCCCACTCTAGTTAGTTATCAAGAGTAGTTAAGTTAGCCTATCTCTTGGACCCTTGTAGGTTGACAGGATCTGGTTAGGGGGTCATTGGCCGTTTTGGTGGGTTTTGACATTCCCACTCCTTCACTTCAGTATTGGTTTCAATACAAGCGTGTCGTTCCGTGTTCACCAGCTTCTGACGGCTCGGAAAAATATTGAGTTGGGAGGAAGTTATTAATATTTCAGTGGTTGGGTATTTTATCGTCTATTGAGATATTATAAAGTTATTATTTAACTTTATAACATATTAAATCCCACTTGAAATATTTGCACTTTATGACTTAAATGTTAAAGTGAATATTTAAATTCACTTAAGTCATTTATTTGGGCGCCCAACTATGGAAAAGATATTAAATACATTTTAAATGTATTTAAATGCAAAAAAGTGGCGTTACTTCTTGAAAGTCGTGCCTTTTGGGGTTATAAGCATAGTTACGAGACTCGGGCTCGGCTCAGACTCGGCTAAGACTCGGCTAGGGTGACTCGACTCGGCGACTCGGCGACTCGGACTCGGACTCGGCGCAGACTCGGCAAAATGAAAAAAGTTGAAAAAACCTTAGAAAATTAGAGATTTTTAAAGATTTAAAACTTGTTTCAAGCACCCTTTATTGAATACAACACAAATAAAAGCAAATTTGATCACATACACAAGTATACAATGATCACATAAGCATAAAGTACACAAATTGTAGTTGTGCTGCTGAAGGAAATAACATACTTTGATATATAAAATTAGTCAAATGTATACAAAACTCATGGAATATGAAATCCATGACATTAAATGTTCCATACAAATATGAAATATCAAAAGATTCAAAACAATAGCTATAAGTCTATCACTCTATGCCTATGGCATAGTGGAGCCAGCATCCTTCCTACGAAGGCGTCTAAAGGTCCTGGATGATGTTGCAGTTGCAGCCATAGTCTCTGCCTGTGTCTGAGTCCCCATACCACTCTCACCACCAGTAGCTATGTCTCCTCGTGCTCTAGCCTCCTCCTCAGCCATGGCTACAACCTCAGCCTCTCTCTCTGCCTGGTCCACCCAATCAAGGTCCTCGTCACTAAAGACTGCGTCTGTAGCCTCAGTGATCCACTCAGACTGTGGATCAACCTCCTCTAAACAGATCGGGGTGTTGTCGTGGTCAAAAGCCTTCCTGTATCTGAGCCGAAGGTTGTAATGAACATATACCGGGTCATTCATCCTCTCCACTGTCAATCTATTGCGCTTCTTGGAGTGTATGTGCTCAAACATACTCCAATTGCGCTCACAACCGGATGAACTGCATGGCTGGCTCAATATTCGTATGGCAACATTTTGCAGGATCGGTGTATCAGAACCAAACATCTCCCACCATCCATCTGAGATGAGAAAAAGAAACAAAATCAATCTCATTTCAAGTTTCAAGTTGAAGTTCAACATTTAATAATAAATTATAATATAAAAAGATGAAAATTATTGCCTTAAATATATTTTTACCTGGCATTAATGTTGTCCTACTATCTTTGCACATTTGACGTGCAAAGAAGTCTCCTCGTGCCTTAGTGAAGGCATCTATCTCCTGCACTATCTGTGTAGTAACAGCAGGCAACATTCTCTCTATCGTCGAGTAGAGCCCACTAAGAATTTCTCTATTTGCACGGAGATCACGGCGGAAGTGGAAGGCCGGATTTAGGAAACATGCGGCTGCATGGATGGGCCTATGGAGTTGGTTTTGCCATCTCCTATCAATGATCTCCCAAATGGGACGATACTTATCATCAACTCCACCATAGACTGATCTAATGGCCTCTTTGGCCCTATCCATGCCCTCATATATGTAGCCCATTGCGGGTTTCTCCCCATCTGCAACTTGTAGGAGAACTAGCAAGGGCTCAATAAACTACAAAGTGCAAACATGTTTCACAAATAAGTAAGTGTGACTGTGAACGAAAATGAACAAATAAAAGTAAGATATGATTAAAAATTAAAACATAATAAAGAATTAAATGTTACCTTCACAATCTCATCTGTTGGTGTCCAAAACCCTACCTCATCAAATATGCAATCAGCCACAGCAATCCCTGCAGTGCTTGTAGAAAAGGATGAGGAAGACCACTCCTCACTAGCAAACATGCGCCTCAAAGGTGCCCTTGACCGAATCAAGGATTGCAACATGATAAAATTTGATGCAAACCGAGTGATGCCAGGACGCGACAACTCCCTCAACCCCGTGTATTGCCTCATAAGGTTAAGCACCCATGCATGATTGTAAACAAATTTGCAAATGTTTCTTGCTGATTCCATACATGTTTTTATCCATGGGAGCTTGCCAAGATCCTCCATCATGAGGTCAATGCAATGGGCGGCACATGGAGTCCAAAATATAGTTGGGTGCCTCTCCATCAAGAATCTACCAGCAGCAACATAATTTGCTGCATTATCTGTCACCACTTGAACTACATTTTCTTCCCCCACATCGGCTATCACCTCCTCTATAGCCTCACATGAGTATGTGGCATTTTTGAATTGGGCGGAAGCATCAATGGACTTTATGAAGACAGTGTCACCTGAAAAAATAAGCAAAACCAAATTACCAATTATTCAATAAATTAAAAACATAAATCAGCCTTATTAAATTATTAATCACTAAATCAAATTCAAATATCAATGTATTAAGGTAAGTACAATTACCTCCAGAGGAAACTAGAAAGTTCAACAGCGTCCTATTTCTCCTATCGGTCCAACCATCAGTCATGATGGTGCAACCAATCCTCCTCCATTGCACACGCTGCTCCTCTAATTGTGCTTTCACATCCGCCACCTTTTGAGTCAAAAGTGGGCCCTTTAATTCATCTTCGCTGGGGGCTTTGAACCCCGCCCCACATATGGTTATTGCATCAACCATGTTTTGCCAAAAAGGAGACCTAAAACATGTCATAAAATGAAAAGATTTAAGTTTTTAACTTTAAATTTGAATTCGATAGTGAGATATACAATAAAATTTAAATATAAATTTTAAAACAATTAAACGAAAAAAGAATTACCTGGCTACATGGAAGGGAATGGTGCAGTAGTACCAAAAGTCTGCAATTGTTTTTTTTGCTGCATCGTGGGCATCCTTGTTCCAACCCATGCTCTCAAGCGACGGTTGGGAACCAGGAGTAGTGCGTGGTACAAAATATGAGTCCACCCTAGATTTACGAACTCTAGGGCCAATACTAATACTGCCACTACCACTAGCAGTAGCAGCGCCACCAGCACTAGGAGTACGCATAGGAATAGATGGTGCAGAAGCAGAAGCACTAGCAGAAGCACTAGCACTAGGACGGTATGGAGGCATGGAAGAAGCATCTCCAACAGCACCAAGTCCCTGTCCAACTCCAACACCTGCCAACTCCTCCCTCTGTCTCTTTCTAATTTCTTTTTGCCTTTCAAAATTTTCTAATTGCACCTGCACTTCACGAACAGCCTCAATAGGTGCTAGGGTGCAGCCCACTGCATCATGGATGGGTATGCGTGCAAGGTGGTATTTCAATCTATTTATGCCTCCATGATATATTGTTTTGCAGTATTTACATTTTGCTTCTCCTCTTTTCATTCCGGGAAAGATTTCAGCATGTTTCCAAGCAGGGTCTTTTCTGACTGGGGTTTGAGACATTGTGAAAATAATAATATGGTTTGATTTGCAAATGAATGTGGCTGCAATAACAAGTAGGGTTTGTAAAATTATTTAAGTTGCAAGTAGGGTTTGTAAAGAAAAATGCAAACTATAAAAATTTAAAAACAATGATTTTACAAATTACAATGAATTATTTGTTAAAAAAACACAAAAAAAACTGTTAAAATCAAACTTACCTCTTAGATTTGGCTTGGAATGCAATGCAAACTTCTCCCAATCACTAGCAATGAACTTTCAATGCACCTCCTTAGCAGTATGAAGCTTCCCAAATGATATATCACCTTGCTTTTGTTTTAAACAATTTGCTGGTTGCCCTCTCTTCTCCTCCTATTTTTCTTCACAACTCTCTCTTCTCCTCCTATTTTGCCAAAAGAGTGAAATGAGGTTGCTTTTAGGGTTGGAGAGAACATATAAAACAAAAAAAAAACTAACTTTAACTTTTAGTTTTATGTTTTTTTAGTGTTTTAACTTCTTGCTGCCGCGGCCGGGTCACAGGGTCGGGACTCTCCGAGTCTGGGCGAGTCTGGCGAGTCTGGCGAGTCCGGCGATTCCGGCGAGTCCGGCTCTGGACTCGGCGTGTCCGAGTCCGAGCTCCCCAGACTCGGCCAGGCTGGCTCGGCCCGGGACTCGCCGAGTCATGGCGAGGCTGGGCGAGT
>VDFB02214473.1:0-13309 GCA_007258455.2 Sequoia sempervirens
ATTAGCATTTTCCTATGAGTGCTATACACTAAATGTTTTATTTAACTTACTCATCTCTCTACAAAAATTCAATTCATCATTTGATTGTTGCACCAAATTTATACTCTAAATAATATTTTCTAATCCAATAATTAAGGATGAAGTCCCCATTCTCTAGAATACTGCAATATTTATAATTAATTTATTAAGCGAATAATCTAATTACTAATCTCTTAACAATTAAAAGGAAACACTAAATCTAATGAGTAATTTATAAATAAGCATGCACATTTATAATATACATATATCTCTATTCTTGCATAAAAACATACTGAATATAGAAGAATGATCCCATACAAGCAATTATACGCCTCTCAGAAATACATAAACACAAGTACATAAACATATATATATATACATGAATATAACTATATCTAATTACGTACAATTTCGTTCATATTGATTTAGAAGAATGCAGTGAAAGAAGTTAGTTCAGGCTTATAGTTTACCCATCTGTGGAATTATATGTTAAATCATACAACTTATAACTATCTGCATCTAAATGCATACATACCATTAGAACTACAGAATTTGACCAAATTTTATACATAAATGTCCCCTAAATAAAATAATAATAATATAATTATTCAGCCACTAGCGTACTTCAACTTATTCCAAAATTAAGTGCATAATATAAAATACAAACTCATTAATGCTGGCAGAAATAAAGAAGATATGGATTAAACTAAACCAGCGAAGAAGGAAATAGTTAATCAAATGAAAGAGAGAGAGAGAGCATGAGGCAGATGGAGAAGAGACAGCGCGGTGAGAGAAGAGGAGACTCAAAAGCCAACCGCTGAGATTATTTAATTTACTACTCCTTTGCAAGTCTAACCGATGCTGCTGTGATGGGTTGCCAATGGTTTTAGGGAGACCATTTAATTCTGTACAATGCCTCAACTCTAAGTGACAGGTTACGAAGTATATTAGAAAGTGAATATTGGAATTTGGAAATATTGCCATCCACTTGCATTATTATCAGATCTCACATGTTATTCACAAAACGGAAGGGAAGGAGAAGGGTGAGGTGCAAATACATGACTTAAGAATAGGAGAATTAATGCACAACTTTTCTTTGAACTTAACGCGATTTCCGCTTGGCAAATGAAGCCTGTGAGACGACTCAAGTTGTATTTCGAAATTAAACTTCACCACGACCAATGGAAACTCTTTATCTTATTAACAAATGACAATATCTTATTTTCAATTGCTGCAATTGTGATAAATTACCAGAAGAATCAAACGGGTTAATTAAATCTTAAAACTTCCTATTGAGTTCAAGTGCGCAGCTGAGAAGATTGTTGAGGATTCTGGGAGGTTATTTATACTATGACAGATATTTTATTTTCAAGTGCTGGAACTGCGACAGATGACAGAGGAAACAAGCAGATTATGCAATTTTGTTTTATTTTAAAATTCCCAATTAAGATGAAGCGCTGCAGTTGAGACATAATGATAGTGAGATCAGAGAGATTATTTAAAACCTCTAAACTTCCTATTATGTTCAAGAATATGAAATGATTCCCATACTTATATGTTTCCAGAGCAAGATGTTTGTAAGATTTAGACTCAAGATCTGATGTTTATTAAGGCCGGTAATAGATATGAGTAAAAGATATACATAATTTCTCCAATTTAAAAAAAAACAATATCAAGAGCATTTACATTGCCTAATGAAAACTGCCAGAGCATTTAGGGCGATATACTGCTGAAAGTGCCTAACCGAAATAATCAAAGAAAGTGGAAGATCAAAAATAGAAAGGAACCTGGCTAAGACGATGCCATGCAATCTTCCTAGCAACCTCACCGGGGTGGAAAATAGAACCGCCATTTAAAGCATTACCAAACGATCACAATACCCATTAACGGCCGGCTAAACAAGAAGGTGCTTCAGATATCCTCTTAATTATCACACAGGAAATCCACTAGATATTTGCGGGGAGGCCACCCTGCATTTGATCATCTGAGAACTCGGGCCTCCAATGTATGGGTAAAGAGAAAAATTTTAATCATAACGAACCCTCCCTCCGTGAACTGAAAATTTTCCCCCTTATTTTCTTTCTTGGTCAGTGACAAATCAAGAACCAATTCCCAACCTCCTCCATAAGATAAATATAGCTATTATTTATTTTGCAAATTCACCAGTTCTCTTCAACTTCCAAGAACTCAAAAGGTGAAGTTTTTCTTGTTTTTTCTTGTTTTAAAACACTTCAACTTAACCAATTAAATTTCTTATTAAAATAATTATCTTTTCATCACTATTAAATTATAAATCACATTATTTTCCTATATATAATATTTATACCCCACAAGATAATCTTTTATAAGGTAAAAATTAATTTAATTATTTAAAATTAAACGTGTAAATATTATTTCACAATATGGACTTGTTATTTACAATTTTACTTCTAACTTTATTTAAATTACTTCATCAATATGTTTAATATAATAATTTATTTAATTCATCCCTAAATGACAACATTTCCACTAATTAATTCAATTAACTCGCTTAACAGAGCCATTAAAATCTCACTTTAATCACATGAACCGACCAAATAACCAACAAGACCACAAAACACACTTACACAAATATCTAGGAGGGCCACAACGGATTCGAAAGCACTACTTTGATAAGTCATCATATTTTATCACTTTTATTGATGATTACTCACGAAAATGTTGGGTGTATTTTTTGAAGGTTAAGGATGAAGCCCTTGATACATTCAAGAGGTTTAAAGCACTTGTTGAAAATGAGAAAGGGTGCAAAATCAAATGTTTAATGATTGATCTTGGAGGTGAATTTTGTTCAAGATCCTTTAAAGATTGTTGTGATATGAATGGCATAAGGAGGAAACTCACCACTACATACACACCTCAACAAAATGGGGTAACTGAAAGGAAAAAGCACATAGTGGTTGAAATGGCAAGGAGCATGTTACAAACTAAGGGATTGAGTAACTCTTATTGGGGAGATGTAGTTGCTATAACAGTGGTACATTCTCAATCAAAGTCCCACTAGTGCACTTGAAAAGATTACTCCTTATGAAGCATGGTATGAGAAAAGGCCTAATGTTAATCATTTCAAAGTTTTTGGTTGTCTAGCCTATGTTCATGTACCTGATCAGAATAGACAAAAGTTAGATGCAAAAAGTGAGTCATGTATTTTTGTTGGGTATAGTGAGGAAAGCAAAGTTTATAGGTTATATAATCCTCTCACTAATAAGATTATTGTTTCAAGAGATGTGATTTTTGATGAAGGGGGAGTTTATGCTCATCAAAAAGGCCATATGGAGAAGTCAAAATCTATTTTGAATGATGATGTTTATCGTGAGTAGCCCACTAATGTTGTTGTTCCAAGTGCTATAAATCCACCAAGTAGCCCCTCATCTAATTCTTCAAGTCCAACTTCAACTCCAAGTTCTAGAAGGAAGGTAAGAAGTTTGAGTGATAGTTATCAAAGGAGTGCCAATCAAGCACATGAAGAAAATACAATAGGTGAGACACTTAATTTTTTTTTATTTACCAAGGCTGATTTTGAACCATCATGTTTTGAAGAAGCATGTACTAATGAGGTTTGGATGCAAGAAATGCAAGAAGAGATGGATTCCATTCATAGGAATGATACTAGGGAGCTTACAGAGCTTCCACATGACAAGAAGAAGATTGGCACCAAATGGATCTACAAGACTAAGCATAACAGTGATGGAAGTGTTGAAAGACAAGGCAAGATTAGTTGCTAAAGGCTTCACATAGAAGTATGGGATTGATTATGAAGAGACATTTGCACTAGTTGCAAGACAAGAGACCATCAGAATGTTTATTTCATTAGCAACTCAAAAAAATTGGAGCATACATCATATGGATGTGAAAATTTCCTTCTTGAATGGGTACTTAGAAGAGGAAGTATATGTGGAACAACCACAAGGTTTTCAAGTGGAAGGAAAAGAGAATCATGTCTACAAATTGAAGAAGGCTTTGTATGGCCTCAAGAAAGCACCAAGAGTAGGGTATGCAAGGATTGATGGATACTTTCAGGAGAATGGTTTCAAGAGAAGTAAGAGTGAACCTACCCTTTACTACAAACAAGAAGGTAATGCTATTCTTATTATAAGTTTGTATGTTGATGATCTTGTTGTATATGGGCAGCAGTTCTAAGATGAAAGATGAGTTCAAAATTGCTATGATGAAATAATTTGAGATGAAAGATCTTTGTCTCATGAAATATTTTCTAGGAATGGAGGTTTATCAATGTAAGAATGAAATTTTTATTTTGTAAACCAAATATGCGAAAGATATGTTGAAGAATTTTGACACGGTTGATTGTAAACCACATTCCACTCCAAGTGCTCATAGAGTTGTGTTGAGTAGGAATGATGTTGTTGAATTAGTTGATGAGATAACTTATAGAAGTATAGTTGGGAGTTTGATGTTTCTAACCCACACAAGGCCTGATATTGCATATTCAGTTTCATTTGTTTCAAGGTATATGACAAATCCACAAAAAATACACATGAAGGCAACCAAGAGAATTTTGAGGTATGTGAAAGGCACTCTAAATTATGGTATTCATTACTATTCTTCTAAAAGATTCAAAATTGTTGGCTTTAGTGATTTAGATTGGGGAGGTAGCATGGATGATCATAAGTCTACATCTGGAAATTTTTTCTCTTTTGGTTATGGTTTGATCACTTTGAGTTCCATAAAACAAAGCATGGTTTCTCTCTCATCCACAAAAAATAGAGTATGTTGCAGTCACCTCAGTAGGTACACAAGCTCTTTGGCTTAGAAAAGTTTTAGAAGAAATTGGTGAGAAGCAGATTCAGCCTATAATGATTTATTGTGACAATGTAAGTGCCATAAAGTTAGCAAAGAATCCGGTTCATCATAGTAGAACAAAGAAATTGATTTAGTACAGAAGAAGGAAGTTGAATTGAAACACATTAGCACTCAAGATCAGTTAGGAGACATCTTCACCAAATTAGTTGCAAAAGATCAGTTTTTGTCACTTCGAGATAAGATTGTGAGCCCTCTCAGCATAAAGAGGGAGTATGAAGATAATTGATGCTCAAACATCCAGCATGGAAAAAACATCTTCTATTTTTAGCTTGTCGTTTAGTTTTAGAGTAGTTTTCTTAAAGTTTTATTTTTGTTGCTTTCATCGAAAAAAGCATGTAGTGCATGCTCAATTTAGAAGATTTAATTTGTTTTATATTCCACCGAATAATGCATACTAATCATGCTCTATTTTTTTATTTTTAATGCTTTGTCTAGGTGCATTGTATTGTTTTATTTGAGGTGCTGAAAACTCTATATATGTAGACCTTTGTATTTCATTTTCTAAAGTAGTAATAAAGAAATTTCTGAACTTGAGCAGAATTTTATCAATGAATGGTTAGTTTTAGTTTATAGTTATTATTTCTATTATTTGTGTTGTTCTATTTAGTTGAATTAGCTGGTTTAGAGGTGAGGCCTATTTTCAAATCGACAATGTTTACATGTTTTTTCTGGGTATGCAATAGCTTGAAAAGTCTCATAACTATCTTTACATTCTACGAACTCGTTTCTTTAGAGGTTGTAGATTGTACTAAGTTTTTGTCTCTATACCGTTTAAATAAAGTTCTTAAAACTGTTATGTAACAAGTTCATTTAGAATTTTAATACAAAGTATTATTGTATGTGTTGAACACTATTTTTTTGAGCAGTTGGAAATTAGAATTTATTGATTTATATTTTTGTTGTAAGTGGTTTCATTTTATTACTGTTATTTATAATTCTTTTATCTATTCGTTAAATAGAGCTTATTTTAGAATCTTCATTTGGTATTTAAGAAGGTTATTGTTTTTGGATCATCATGTCAAATTCTAACTCCTTGCAAAATCCAAAATTTAATGGAAATGAGTATGATGAATTTTTTGATAAGGAAAAATTTATGTGAGATTGTAGAAATAGGTTATGAAGAGCTAGTTGATTGGACCACTCTTGACCCAATAATAGAGAAATTAAGGCGGCTAAAATGAACAATGCTCAAAATTTGTTCCATATTCAAATAATTCTAGATGAGAACCTATCACAAAAAATTATGTGTGCAAAGATAACTAAGGATGCCTAGAAGACTCTACAAGAATCTTACCAAGATTGTAATCAAGTCAAAGTTATCAAGCTACAAACATTGAAAAGAGAATTTGAGAATTTGAAGATGCAAGAAGTTGAAAGTGTGAGTGACTATTGTGTGAGAGTCTAATATGTGGTCAATAAAATGGTGACTCTTGGATAAATTGTGGTCAATTAGGTTGTGATTAAAAAGGTGTTGTGTCTTTAACAACAAGGTGGAACCATCTTCCTATAATCATTGAAGAAAGAAAGGATTTTACTGCCCTTCAATTTGATCACCTAGTTGGATATATTATGATTCATGAAGAAACATTGAGAGATTCATTTGGAGAAACTAATGATTTTTTTTCATCAAAATTATAGATTATAAAGAATGATTATGCCAACACTAGCATCAAAACAAATCAAGGACAAGGTAGAGGTCAAAATAAAATTTATTCAAGAGGAAATAAAGGAAGAAGAGGTAGAGGTAGATTTGACAAGAGAAATATCTAGTGTTATCATTGTAGTAGGTATAATTAGTTTGAAAGGGATTATAGATTGAAATTAGGTAATAACAACCAAAGTGTTAATTATGCTCAAGAGGATGATGAGTCTTCTCCAAACATTTTTTTAATCTTTTGGAAAATATGCAAATGGTACTAAAGATGTTTGGTATTTATACTTAAGGTGTTGTAGCCACATGTCAAGAAACATGAAGCTTTTTCTATAATAGATGACAGTTTCAAATATGATATCAAGATTGGTGATAACAAAATCTTTGAGGCTGCTACAAAATAAGTTATGGAAGTCCATACTAAAGAAGTATGAAAAGTGTTAAAGAAATTTATTACACTTGACAATTAAAGCATTATTTGAGTGTTGGAAAATTATGTGAGAAGAATTATGAAGTTATATTTGAAAATCAATAGTTTTAAATTTATGATAAGAATCAAGGAAATAGGGTGGTTACAGTTGTCCTAATGTCAAATAATAGGATGTTCACATTAAATTTTGGATAACATAATAGTAGTCTTTCCAATATGGCATATGATGATAATTTGGTTGTGGCAACTTAGGTATGGACATTTGAATTTTCATAATTTGAAGCTTCTAAAATAAAATAAGTAGTTTAAGGTTTACCTAAAGTTCAAGAATACAAAGTGTTTTGTAAAGGATGTGCTAAAGGAAAACATTCCAAAGAGAAATTTTCAAAAGGAAATGCATGGAGGGCCCACTATCCACTGCAATTAGTTCACTCAAATATTTGTGGTCCTACAAAAACAAATCTTTTGGGTAAGAAATCATATTTTATTACTTTTATTGATGATTTTTTATGAAAGTGTTGGGTTTAATTTTTGAAAATCAAGAATGAAGCCTTTGATACAGTCTAGAGTTTTAAATCCCTTGTGGAAAATGAAAGAGGTTGCAAAATCAAATGTTTAAGGATTTATCATGGAGAATTTTATTGAAGGGATATTTAGTATTATTGTGATTTATGTGGTATCAAAAGTTGATTCACCACTTCTTACATGCCTCAACAAAATGGAGCAATTGAAAAGAAAAACCATACAATGGTGGAAAGGGAAAATAGTATGTTACAAACTAAGGGATTAAGCAATTATTTTTGGGGTGATGTAATTGCTATATAAATGTATATTCTCAATCAAAGTCTCACTAGTGCACTTGATATGATGACTTATTATGAATCTTTGTAGAAGAAAAAAAACCTACAATTAATCATTTCAAAGTTTTAAGTTGTTAAGCCTATGTTCACATACTTGACCAAAAGAGACAAAAGTTATATCCATAATGTGAATCATGCATTTTTGTTGGATATAGTGAGCAAAGTAAGGCTTACATGTTATATAATCCTCTTCTTAATATAATTATTGTGTCAAGATTTTTTTTTCTAATGAAGGGGGAGTTTATGATCATCAAGAAAGCCATGTTGAGATGTTAAAATATGTTTTAAATGGTGGTATTATTGATGACATTGATAATGATCAGACCGCTAATATATCAATTCTAAGTATTACAAATCCACCAAGTAGCCCTTATTCTAATTCTACTATAATTCCAAATTCAAGTTGAAGTTCTACAAGGAAGGTTAGAAGCTTAAGTGATGCTTATTAAAGAAGTAAAAATTGAACACATGAAAATAATCCAAGAGATTAAAAATTACATTCTTTTTACTTTCACAAGCTGATTTTAAATTATCATGTTTTGAAGATGCATGTACTAATGAGGTTTATGTGCAAGCAATGCAAAAAGAGATATATTCTATTCACAAGAATAATACTTGGGAGCTTACAAAGATTACACATGACAAGAAAAATACTGGTACTAAAGAGTTTTCTGGAGGACTAAGAATTTTAATGGTGGTGGGGAGGTGTTAAAAGGAAACATAGAACAAGGATTGGTTAGTAAAAGAGCACATAGGTATGTGATAAATTATGAACTCATACATTTACATTAATGTAAAAGAATATTAAATAATGATTTCCACCTAAAGCTCAAAAGAACAAATTCATCATATGAATGTAAAATTCCTCATGTAGTAAGGTATAGAAGAGAGTTATGCTGCTCTGGAATAACCTATCAGAATTTAAATTAACCAAGGTAAGAAACACATCCGAAGTATTCAAGTCCAGAGGAAAGGTTTTTATGGCTGCTCGAAGAAGTATATAAAACATAAGTATGCTAATATTGATGGATATTTTCAGTAGAATGGCTTCAAGAGAAGTAAGAGTGAACCTACCCTTTACTACAAATAAGAAGGTAATCACATTCTTATTGTAAGTTTGTATGTTGATGATTCATTATATATAGATAGTAGTTCTAAGAGTAAGGATGCATTCAAAATTGCTATCATGAATGAGTTTGAAATAAAAAATTTAAGTCTCATGTAATATTTTCAAAGAATGGAGGTGTACCAAAGTGAACATGAATTTTTTATTTGTAAAACAAAGTATAAAAAAGATATATTGAATAAATTTGATATGGTTGATTGTAAACCAACCTGGACTCTAATTGTTCATGAATAATTTTTGTTGTGTAGAGATGATGGTGATAAAATAATTGATGAGACAACATACATAAGTATTTTTGGTAGTTTGATATTTTTAACCTACACAAGACAAAATATTTCTTATTTAGTTTCTCTTGTTTCAAAGTATATAAATAAACCATATAAAATTAATTTTAAGGTAGTAATATAATCAAGAAGCTCATCAATTCAACATTTTCTCTATTAGACTTCATCAGTTTTGAAGCATTAGGATACAAAAAACAGCCTTAATGCTACTGAAGTGAATATGGCTTGTTGGAGTGCTATGGTCATGTGGATCTTAATAATGCTCCAACAGACGATGGAGCTATACATCTATTTGAATTGATTACAGTGAATATTGATTAATAGGAATTGTAGAGATTCCGCATTTTATCCTAAAAATCTTTTGTGAAAATTCAAGGAAGAAACTATTAATATCTTCTAGTGGAGTTTATTATTCAATTCTCCAAAATTGTTTGTCAAAACTATCTATGCTTAATCCCCTCAGATTCAATGAGAGACCACACAGTAGCATAAATATCATTCTAGATTGTATGAATCTGTGTCAATGAAGACTTATACTTATACATTATTGTCAGAGAGAGTATGAAGATTATGAAATAAGATCAAGTCAATGCATCTTCTAAGGGCACAAAAATCCAATTATTTTACATAGGATTGAAAGAGAATGCAAAGGCTTCAACAATATGATGGGGAAGTGAAGGGTTTTTCAGCCAGCCTATAGCCAGTGGTATGTGATCAAAGGAGGTAGATCTGCATGTGAAAGAGACTAAAAATCTTCATCGTAATTCGAGGCAGAAATTGAATTAGAAGATGACCATTCAACAAGAGATGGTCAGATATATAAAATGTGCATAGAATTTCTTGTATAAAGGAAAGATTAGAAGAATGGAAAGGGATAGACAAGAACCATGACAGAGGTGGCTAATCCTGTCACCATGAGACAACCTGACTCACTTCTACCTAAAATCAGAAGCATTACCCTAGCTAGATGAATGAGGATTATCAAAGTAATAAGAAGAGAGAGGAAATTCTAGAGTATAATCTATATCTAAAAGTAAACAACACATTATTGAATAGCATAATCCTAGAATGAATGGATGGTGGACCTATAAGACATTTAATCCCAAACCAACATATAGTTTTGGGTTAGTATTTTCAAAATGGATACGGGGAAAAGGAATAGGAATGTCTCCCATTCAACTAAATGAGACAAGGAGTTATATTTTATTGAATGGGAATTTGAGATGTTGATGATAAAAGAAGAAATAGAAGTAGTGGATAAGAGGTTAAACAAAATAGTAGAAAACCAAAGTGAAATGGAAGAAGTGGAAAGAATGGTGAAGACAACATTGTAGTGTATCCAAATTTGTGAAGAGGAAAGGCCCTCAATGGGCAAGGTAACCAAGATGTTGGAAGGCACTAAAGAAAAAGAGGACCCTCCTAATCCCTCACTATTATATGATAGTGGTGTAGGTCAAAAACCACCTATTTATAGTAGCATAAAATTATCCATTGAAAGTCTTAGGCTTATCCGCTTCTAATTTCTACTAAGGGGGAATTATGAAGTATTAGGGGTCAAATGTCTGGTATTCTCCCTTGTATTTCCTCCCAAGTTGTACAGTGTGAGATTTATGAGTTCATGCTTGTGTATCTGAAATGATGATATTTTTATTGCAAGATTTAAAAATAACAAAGAAAACATTTGGTTCATGGTTTATTCCATTTAGTAGCTCTTATAATCAACTTTGTAGCTAGGCATAACCCTTGGAATTTTGGGTTTATAATTCCCAAACCACTTATATTTTGTTTGAATACATTGAGACTACGAAGAAGAAATGAATCCAACACTTGCATACCACTTAGACCAAATTAGTGAATTAGTGAGTTGTCTAGATAAAATCATCATGTCTCCCTTATTTTAAATTAAGTTTTTTTTTTTTCCCTTTACAATCTATTTGGAAATCTTGAAAATAATTTTTTCAAATTTTGAATTTGAATGATACATATCTTCAAGATGGTTTTAGTTTTTCTTACTCATTAAATTGGTGGAATAAACTTATTAGTTTGATAGTCAACCACTTGCTATTTGTTTTCTTAGACATGCCTATTACTTGTATAAGAATGGTGTTCATAAATTTAAGGATTTTGGGATTTTAATGCATTTGAATGGAATTCATGGAAAAAAAAAAAGAATATTAAAGGTTCAACATCAAGTATAAAAATATGATATTTGTGCAATTATTAGTCACTTTTAAGATGTCCATGAAATTTTATATACTTAGGGAATGTAAATTTTTAAAGGATTGGAAGTCATTGTCCTCTATTCATTTCAATTATCTTCAATTAAAGTAAGTCTATATTTAGTCCCTTCCTCTTTGGAATATCACACCTCATCTTAATCATAAATAAAAATGTAGGTTTAGCTCTAAAATTTGGATCAAAATAAGTGCACAAATATGGAAATCAAAAGTTTACATGGAAACACAATTGATGGCTTGAAAAAAATTACATTACAAATTACATGTTGGGGATAATTGAAATGCATTATGATTCAGTAAATTAATTTTTTTTCTTCTTACATGCTGAAAATAAGAAACAAATTTTCTAGGATCCCTTTTGTTAAAAACTAGTGGAATGTTTTTTTTTTTTAAAGAGTGGTAAACACTTTTGACTGGGAGCTATGAACTAGTGAGGTCACAAATGGGGGATGCCATCCATAACATGAATGGTCAAAATTACAACCCAAAAAGGTTTGAACCTTGATGGAAAGAAAAACAAGACGACATTTAAACTATCACACTATGCCAATACAAAAATAATAGAGGAATGTTGTCTTTGAAAACCTTCCTATTTTTCATCATGAGATCAATTAGATTGAGGAAAGATACTCAAAAAGGATGTGAGGATTCTCATTTTTAGAATTTCTATGAGAGATATCAAGGGAAAAGATGGATTGGTTGATTGTTAGCTAGGATTGATTAAGGATTAGGGTTTTGAATAAATTTGTATTCATGTGACAAGTGTCACATGAGGGATAAGGGCAAGTTTTATGATGTACATTAGGGAAAGATTATGACATACTCTTATAGGTAATCCAACAATAATGAGTTCCACTTTTTGGCCAAATTATGACATTGAAATCAACATTTTTTACCAAATATTTACATTCTCAGACCTATAGTAGCTAAACCATTAAGAAATTTAATATGACAAAAACTAGTGACTTGTGGCAATTTGTGTGTAGATTCTAAACACATATTTTTTTATACTTTTGAAATAAATTGTGAACTTTTTACGTAAATTTTAATACCTTTATTTTTGTAATAATCAACATTTTTATATGCTTTTGTTGTAATGCATGATTTTTTTCTAAAAAGAATAAAATTATAGTTTTAAAAATGTAGATTTGTAACATCAATATCTAGTGTATGGATTTTTTTCATAATTTTTTGTTGCATTTTTTAATTAATTATTAAAGTTGGGGTAATTATAATTTGGACATAGGTGTATGCCATAATGCATAGCTTGTTTAGTATTATCAAAATTCAATTTTTTTTTTGCTGAAACAAGGACATCAATACCTAGTGCGCATATATTTTTTGGAATTTGTTTCACTATCTTACTATTTTTTCCACATGACTAGAACAAATAACTTGATGTTTGGTGAAAAATCTATTCAATAAATTCTATAAAATTATGTACATAATAAAATGAAAATATATTAAAATTATACATGTTGAAAAACTCATTTTGAGGATCTTCCACATATACTCATTGAAAAGAGTTCCAACAACATCATCAAATTTTGAATTAACTTCCTTTCTTATTAGACACTGTGTTGTTCATAGCCATAACAACTCATTCTAGGCTATTGGGTAGAAAGTACAATAGCAAAATGGCCTTAATTTTATCATCCAATTTTATACTCACAAAAAATAATTGGTTGATCAATGTGTTAAATTCATTTATATGGTTTGGTACATTACTATCTTCATCTTCAAACTGTATAATTTTTCTTTAGAAAAACTTTTTTTAATGTGGAAGTCAGTTCATATATGTGAGATAAACAATCCCAAAGACCGTTTGGTGTCTTCTCTATTGCAA
>VDFB02214474.1:0-22073 GCA_007258455.2 Sequoia sempervirens
CAAAATGGGCCCAAAATGAAGGGCAAAAATATAAGGTGTGTATTTTTCACCATTTCATTTTATCCCCACTTTGAATCACATGTGAACTACTATGAAGATGCATGTCAAAGTAAAAGAAGTAGTGAACATGAAACTATACATTCAAACATTCATGAAAATGGTACAGATATGAATTTTGATAATATGTACTCTCCACATAATGAATTCTCTATGTTTAAACTTGCAAAAAAAATAAAAATTGAATGAGTAGTATTTGATATTTATTTAGGATAGGAACAAACTATAACTTGCTTAAAACTATATACAATCAATAGGAAAAATAAAAAGGTGAAGTATATTTTTCCTAGATTAGAAATAAGACCTTGCTTGAAATAGAAAAAGTATTGTGACTTTGCCTAGAGTGAAAAGAGGAAAATAACTATTTTGGATAAAAATTAATCATCATGACCATAAGTTAATCACTATGAACATACTCACCAAATAAAGCTTCGGCTTCTCCTCAAGGTTTCAAATTAGGGTGCATATTCTAATGTCCAAAATGTTGAGAAAAGCATAATCAAATGGTGTGCTTCACCTCCAAATTTTGTGAAACTAAATTTTGATGGAGTATCTAAAGGCAATCTAAGTATATTATGGATAGGTTGTGTAATCTGTAATAACAAAGGAAATTTGTTAAAAGGATTGTCCTTGAAGTTACCTATGGGCTCTAATAATGTAGTAGAGGCTCATGATCTGTTAGCAAGTGTTAAGTTGGCAAACATTATTCAATTCAAAAATATTCACATTGAAGGAGATTCACTAAATATTATTAATGCCTGTAGAAACAAACAAGCAATCAATTGAACCATTTCTTACATTTTGAGACCAGTATGAGAACTTCTTGATGGTTTTATTTCAATAACAATTTCACATTGCTACAACGAAGCTAATTCAACATAAGATGCCTTAGCAAATCACACTTGTAAAATGGAGATAAAAGTCCTCCAAATTGACTCATCCAATTTTCTTAAGGATTTTGTGCAAATCATCCTCAAAGAAGGCCAAGGGGGTGGCATCTTTGGGGTCTTTGGCTAACGAATTGGTTAACGACTATACAATTATGCTTTCCACATCGTTGGTGTGGAAAGTTGATTGTTTGGTTTTTAGGGTGGTCGTGATGTTGGTTTAATGTTTGCATGATAATGTCGTGTGCTTTGTGTCGCATGCCCGAGGGAGGATCTGAAAAGCTTATAATTTGAGCTCAATGTTCGATACTGTCACGCATCAGATGAGTGCAAGTTTAGGAATGTTTTGAGTCTGAAGGATGGTGAAAGGTGCACCATTGATCTGTTTCATAATCAGATCAGTTGTGGGAACCATCTCTCGAAGGTGTTATTGATCCTCATTTGGTCATCTGGGTATCGTTGTGATGTTGTTTTAATGCTTGCAAGATAATGCCACGTGCCTTGTCTTGCATGCCACCGAGGGAGGATCTGAAAATCTTATATTATAAATCCAACGTCTTCTAGTGCCAGGCATCATATGAGTGCAAGTTCAAGAAGGTTTTGTGTCTTTAGGATGCTAAATGTTGTGCCATTGGTTCGCTTCAATTCTGGATTGATCATGGGAGATTGTTGATGACACCGCATTTAATTATGAGCTACCTCTCAGAGGTGTTATCGTTGTTGTTAGTGCAGCTTTCTAAATCCAATTGAATGTTATTTTTGTGGTCATTGCATCCCCTCGGCCAAAGGTGGTGATAATATTTTTCGTACTATGCTTGTATCTAAATCTCTTGATTTGATGGGTGCTAATGATTAATTAACTTACCTCGGTGGTTTTTAGCTAAATCAAGGAAAGGAAACCACATTTAATAATATTATGAGCATGTGTTAACACATGTTATTGGCATAATTACACAGGGTGGAGATGCGCACGTGAGAGGGTTGAAGGCAACTCTCATATATCGGATGATCACACGATTAATTGATTAACAATATCTATTCCAGTACACTCATATGGATGTTTCTTTAAGCAAGATTAATATCATTTAGTAGTGCATTTTAAAATGCGTGAGAAGTCTAAATTTATTATGTGCATGTCTATTGAATGTGCTTTGTGTAGTGGTATGGATACACCCATTAGGTTGGTGAGTGCCCGTAGGTAGATGGCCTTCCTCAATGAGATATCAAAGTTTTGTTTGAAGATAATTACATTGGAAACTGATTGCCTATCGATTGATATGGTCAAACTCATTCTGGGTTGAGAGTTTATGTCATTGGGTGAGCAATATAGAGTGGATTCAAATATCTCATCATGGTTCATGGTGGCTCTCCTTGACCTACAAACCCCAAGGGTGGTTGTGGCGGTGATGGCTCAAAAACTATTCAAACCTAAAATATTGGGTGGGTTGGAGGAGGTGTTGGAATCTGCCTCTCTAGGTCTTGGCATACCTAGACCCCATGATATGGAGCTTCTTTTTATTCTAGGTGAGGTGGTACCATTTTACCCTTTTTTTTGGATATCAAAGGTGCGACATTGCTTAGGAAAATGGAGCAAGTTGAGGTAGGAGTAAGCTTCCTAAAGAAAATGCTAGATCTTGAGCCAATCTAAGACTTTGAATGGGTTGGCAACTTCATCAAATATATGCAAGAATTTGGTGATGAATAGTTTATCTTTTTTGTAAGGTTTGCATTTTTTTTATTGTCTACAAATGTAGAATTTGTTTTGTCCTAGTCGGCAATTTGTTTGAGGTAGGGTTCTACTGTTATTTTGGGGTGTTGGGTGCTTTGTTAATGGAATGGTCAAATCTTTAAAGTTGACTTTAAACTTTTGTGTTTGTTTTCATACCTTGGTTCTACACAGTGGAAACTAGTTGTATGGTTGGGGGTTGTAGTTTTTTTGGTATAATTTTGAAGCAACCATTGAAGTGTTCTAGTTGCATCAAGGTTTTTTTGGGTCTTCAATATAAAATTTATGGTCTGAGGGACAATCATATTCCCCTCCTTTACTTGTAATAGAATTTATAAAAATATAATTATGGTATTCTATCAATATAAATAGTTTAGGCCTTTGGCCTTTTATTTTAAAAAAGAAAATAAAAACAGTATGTCCCTTCCAATTGCTTTCATATAAGAAATGCAAGGAATTGGAAGAAAGACAAAAAAATATATGACCACGAAAACCACAAACATTTAACAATGTAGAGATACCATTGTGTGACAATCATGCAACAACAAAATAAGATGTAATCATGAAATCATGTGTTAAAGAGTAATTAATTTGACCTTTGTCAATGAGGGTAATAAATAGAGGTAAGTAAGATGAAGCCATGATAAAAATTGGTATCATAACTAGTAAGCATATGACATAAAATAGATGCTAATACATGAAAACATTACTATCATGGTCTGAAGCACAGTAATAATACTGTGAATTCAACAACAAACTTACATAAAGTTGTGCTGGAGTATTTATACTGTGCTTATAAGATAAAATTATAATCTCCTGCCAGACATAGGATAAAGCATGAATGAAACACAATTGTGTACACCAGTAACTATCTAACAGAGAGGATTTGCCCTGCAGTGAAACTTGTGTAATAAGCAGCAAGAAATAAGACACAAAATAATAAGATGGTGAGGGAATGATAATTAAAGGAGCGAAAGGGTAAGGCTCATAAAAACGCAATATAGTAAGGGTAAAATAGAAAACGCAGATAATGTGGAAAATGTGAGAAGAAGGCTCCATAACATACCTATACTTATAATCAAAATAAAAAATAGAACTAAAATAAGCTATAATTTTTGTCAACATGATGAGAGTGGTGATATATCACTCCATACTTTTGTATCATCCCAAATCCATTAGAAATAAAAGACGAGTAGAAGAATCTTTAGAAGATGAAGTAACTATGCTATTCATAATTATGTGCTTATTTTCCTTTTATAAGAACAAATGGAAGGTATTTATTTTATAATAAAGAGGCTCACAAATACCAAAAACTCTAATCTTAGGATGTGAATAACATGCAATTTGAGGCACTTTAGGCTTTAATTTTATAGTTTCTTGTGATGCTTTACATAATGAAGGAAAATAAAAATGTTATGTTTTTCCTTTGTACATTGCTTCATAATTCTATCTTTTTCTCTTCTTTCCTTATCCAAATGTAAATGATAAAATTCATGAACCAAATCATGTAACTCGTAAATAAATTCCTTGGGGGCTCTCATATATGTATTCAATGTAAGATGATGTAATTATAATACTAGCTCATATTGAACTCTTTTAACTTTGACAATTCTACCTTCATGAAAATATTTCAAACATGGATGCACCATTGAAGGATATGCTCTTAATTATTCAAATGAAAACATACCAATAAAAATAAAACATCTATTTGAAATATTTATAACATGAAATAAAATATTCACCTTTTTGAGATCCACTTGTAATAGTAAAACAATGTGTACTAAAATGCTTATCAATAAGTATCATATAATTCATCTTCAAAGAAACTTGTGAATATGCACAACCATTTGGAATCTGTCTCAACCTTGTATCTTAATGTTGTGAACATAAAAATATATTTTTTGGTTATAGAAGCCATTTTTTCTCTAAAAAATATCATTACATGATTTAATTGGATAAAGATATCTATTGTGGCATCAATCTCTTTAAGACTCTCAATTAAAAAAAAGAGCTCAATATATGATGCATAAGAGGGTTCTGAGAGGGAGTTGTACACATTAACCAAGAGAATTCACCAACCTATTACATGTCAAGATGGTTATTATAAAGCATATCTTGAGGGTTTGATTAAGAAAAACTGGAATGCCCAAGTTGGGAGGATAAATCTAACATGTTATGATAGATTCTTATGATAGGTGTAAGGAATATTTGAAATTAAAATGTTTCCTAAACTACCTTGCCTTATTACAATGCTAGAATTTATAATGAATATAAATATACCCAAGAACAAATAATTAGACAACACTAATTTAATATGTAAACAAATAAAGAATAATATAATTATACTAAATTCAAGGTGTTCAAGATATGAAAATGAAGGAGACAACTACAATATATAGGCTAAAGGATACATAGGTCAAGATGATAAGTGTCCTAGAGGAGAGTAGTAAATAAAGGACTAAATCAACTATAAGAATATAAGTGTCAAGTGAATTCATGTTGATGACCAAATGAACTCACCTTGATGAGGGACATGTGACACCTAACTACCATTAATCAATAAATTGAATAAGTTTGAGGTGGCATGTGCTCCTATAAATCAAGGAGATGACATGTGCTCTTGCTTCCTAGTTTAAACAAGTAAATAAATAGTAACTACCTAATTGAAATTAATATAAGATAGAATACTAATTAATTATGCCAATAGGTTGCATTCTTGATGAGTGGACCTTCTCAAAAGTGGGGTTTGATGTTTTCCTTCTACTTACTCTAAACTCTTTGAATCGTCCTCTTCATTAGCTCCATTATGATTCTCTAGTTCAATATTAGGTATAATATCATTGGTCTTTCACTTTACTTATAGCAATAGATTCTTCTCATCTTTAGATTGCATAGGTGTAGGAGAAGATTTAATATCCTTAAAGATCAAATTCCAAGTATACACTATATTTTTTAGTTTTAGAGGTTATAGATTGTACCCTTTCACAACTTATTTGTACGTAATTAAGATATACTTCTCTACTTTAAAATATAGCTTGAATATCTTCTCCTTAGGCACATGTACATATGCTTCATGACTGAAAATCCTAATATATTACAACCTAAGATTTTTTATCAAGCATCCTTAAGGTTTATCCCTATAAGAGATTTAAAAAAAGACATATTAATCAAGTAACAAGTTATGTTCACAACTTCTACCATTTTTTTTTCTTAAAACTAGCTCTATTGAACATTCTACTATCTCCATCAACATACTATTCACTATTTCTACAACTCCATTTTATTGAGGGGGTATCAAGTTGACTTATGCCTCACAATACCATGTTCCCTACAAAATTTATCAAAAATTTCTACATAGAATTTTTTATTATTATCCAACCTCAACACCTTGACCATCTTCTCTATATATTTATCAACAAGAGTGATGAACTTCAATAAGATCTTAGATTTATGCTTGAGAAAAATTACCCAAGATATATAAGAGGAGAAGTTAAAAATATATAATAGAGAGATTTATGTAGTGATGGTACATCCATAGGACCTAAAATATCATTATGAATAAAATCTAAAATCCCTACAAATATAGAAAATCTCAAGTGAAACTTAACACGATTATGTTTTCCATGTATAATATTCACAAAAAATAAAATATACAAAACAATCAATCAACTCCTCTTTTTAAGTTTTGATATTTCAAGACCCTTAATCTTTTCTCACCAATATGGCCCATATATTTGTGCCCTCACATGCCCTCATTTTCTAAAAGATTATGATTCCCTAAATCAATATTTGAGAGCTTCTACATTTCACAATGCTAGCATTACACAAAATAAAGATCTAGAGTGAATTACCATAGCCAAGTTCATAGCCTCATATGCCATCGTGCATCCTCCATGTTTTTTTAATCCTTTTTTTTCTTTTCCTTGTAGTCCTTAATGTGCTTGCTCTTGTTGTAGTTTCACTATTTGACTTTAGATATTCAAGTGGAGTTAGATCTCTCCTTAGAATTATCATGCATGTACTTATTCTTTCCCTTGACCTTGTCTTTTGTAAAAAAAAATATTCAAATCATATTTAATAAATTATTATGTCTCTACCCCATCTTTTTAGAGAGTAGTTCATTCGCCACTTCATCAAGATTTAGCTTTGAGAAGGTGCTATTAATTTCTATTACCAGGTTATCCCATAAATCAAGAAAATAACACATAAGAGTTATAGATTGGTCTTCTTCATCTATTTCAGCATCGATGTTAACTATCTCACCAAAATGTTAAACACATTTAAGTTTTCTATCACAAATTCTCCACCAATCATCCTCAAGGAGTAATTTTTTTCCACAAAAATAGATTATTAATAAGGGACTTTGTTTGGTGCAAGTTCCCTTACTTTTTATTAGGATTTTTATCTTTTTAGTCCATGTTTATCATTGATAATATTAACAAATTAAACCATGAGTTAAATTGTATAGAAAAAAGTGAAATAATATTGTACAATGTATACTAATTTATGTGGGTAAAACCTTAGAGTCAAAATCCCATAAATAGGCGTCATTCAATTATATTGAGAAAACTTACAATAATGAAAGTAGAAATTTCAATCTCTCATCCATTCTTTTTCACATAGCCGCAATACCTCTTTTATTTATTTTTTCAAATACCAAAACTATACATCCAATTATATGTTTCATAATCTTAGTTGGCATGATTCACACTTAAGAATCCTTAAATATAGGATGAAACCATTCAATACAAATTTCAACAGTTATACCTTTTTAATTATGATAGCACGATGGTTTGAGTGTCAAAATAGTTATTATAATAATTAATTATTATCTAATCCAGATAATTATACCCATAGGATAAATACGTATTAATAAAATAATATAACATTTAAAACTTATTAATTAAATAATGAACCACTTAGCGACCATATATTTTTCATAAATAAATAATGATATACTTATACTTTCATCTGGAGCTTATTAATGTTATATTACACACCATAAATAATTTTTTGCCCCCAAATAAAAAATTATCCTCTATCAATCCCCCTTATTATTTATAGGGATGCATGCTATCAATTTCTTGGTCATAAGCCCTTTCTCACACTCCCTGTTATCCAAGCATTTTTCCATGTACTTCTGTCATTAGTCTTCTTTTGCATTTTTCCCATTCTCACCACCTCCAATTTTAAATTCCAGATGTGTGCAAATTTCCTGAAAACAGTTAATTACCATACAATAGTGTCTTAAGATATAAGACATCAGTATGTATTGGAAGAAAACCACACTACATACTATAGATCTGATTTTATAAGCCAAAAAGCATGGTCTAGATCCCCAAATACTTTGAAAAGAACACTTCTTAAGAAATGGAAATCAAACCTCGTCCCTTCTTTATGACTGCAGGTCTGACAAGGTGCACCTCATTATAGTACAAGCCTATGGTTACGCATGGCTTCCTTTAGCATCACCAGTAATCTCCGCAGGAACATTGTCCTTGTTTGAAATGATGGAACCGGTTGGCATCTCTCACAATAATTTGTCTTCCAACAATCTTGGAGATAAACTTGGTCGCAATGTGACAGTCAACACATACTCGAAGGTTCTTGACAATTCTAATAGTTGTTCCTGGGGGTTTGTTCAACAATCCAAATGCAATTGCCAACTTTTCACTATGGTGGCAGAGGAATAATTCTTTTTCCTCCACCTCCACATCATTCGGTACTTGTTTTGAATCTGGAAAATACCCTGCTGCCTTCAGCTCCCAAGACAATTTCTCCAACTTTGCATAGATTTCCTTTGTCTGTGGATGTGATCTGTCTCCTGCACAGAAAACATGTACCATTTTATGGCCTTCAATCCAACTACATCCAGGTACCTTATTAATTCCTCTATCTATCATCAATCGCCTTACTATTTTAACTTCGTGCCACATCTTCGCATCTGCATAGATGTTTGAAAGAAGAACATAAGTTACAGCATTTTTTGGATCCAGTTCAAAAAGAAGAGTTGCTGTAAATACTCCTAAACCTATATTCTTATGTGCTTTACAGGCACCAAGGAAGCATGTCCACACAACCAGCACAGGTTTAACTGGCATTTTGATGATAAAGTTTAAAGTTTCCTCAAGATAGCCAGCACGACCAAGAAGGTCAACCACAGACATATAATGATTAAACGTAGGCTTGATACAGTAAGAGTCACCCATGGCATTGAAGTATTTACAACCCTCTTCTACTAAACCTACATGGCTGCATGCTAATAAAACACACGTGAAGCTTACATGGTCAGGGTATGTTCCAGAGTGCTTCATTAGCTCAAAGAGTTTGAGAGCATCCTTGCAAAAGCCATTTTGTGCATAGCCTGCGACCATAGTATTCCATGAGATCACGTTTCTTTGAGGCATTTTTTCAAACATTTCACATGCCATGTCTATGCTTCCACATTTTGCATACATGTCTACCAGGGCACTAACAATTACAACATCTGACAATAATCCGCTTTCAACGATGATTTGATGGATGACCTTGCCCTGCTCCAAAGCTCCTATTTTGGCACAGGCTGGGAGGATACTAGCAAGACTTGTGGAGTCTGGATTTACACCTTCGAATTGCATTTGCTTAAAAGTTTTCAAAGCCTCTTCAGCAAACCCATTTTGTGCATATCCTGAAATCATTGCATTCCATGAGATCACATTTCTGTGAGGAAGTTTGTCAAACAGTTCATATGCCATATGTACATTTCCACACTTTGCATACATATCTACCAAGGCACTGGTAACTATAACATCTGACAAAAATCCACTTTCAATTGCACTTCGATGAATGTCCTTGCCCTGTTCCACAACTCCCATTTTGGCACAAACTGGGAGAATACTGGAAAACGTTGTGGAGTCTGGCTTTACACCTTCCAACTTCATTTGCTTAAAAGTTTCCAACGCCTTTTTGAAAAACCCATTTTGTGCATATCCTGAAATCATTGCATTCCATGAAACCACATTTCTCTGCGGCATTTTGTCAAACAGTTCACATGCCATGTGATACATTCATCAGCATCATGATTGCTCTTTGATGGATGACCGACTCCACACGAAAACTCCCATTTCCACTGTAGGATGCTGGCAAGGTTGTGTGACAGGTTTTACCACCAATTACATTTTATTCAGCCTATTAAACTTCCATTTTATATATCTACAGATTACATTCTTTAATCCTCCTCTATGAGGCATTTAAACTTCGTATATTCAACAAATAATTTACATATCTATAAATGTTGCAGATCAGATAACATACTTTTTTGAAACTAGTTTACATTCCTTGTCTATTCAGGTACAATAAATAAATTCTATTCAATTATGTTGATGGATCTCCATCTCTGTTTTTCTTTGAGATACTTGGGGTGAACTGGTCAGGTTTGAATATTTTTAGAGTCAATGCCTGCAGTGCTCATTTCCTTCAGGTATGATGTCGCAGGAGACCTCAGCCAATCGGGGTCCGACAATTGTAACCTCACTAAACTTCCACACTTGACATACATATTTATAACGTTATTTTGAAATAATGTGTCTGTAACAAAGACAAATCGGCCGTGAATGATGTAGGAGTGGATTTGTTTACCCTCTGAAAGAGAAATGCAGTTCTGCAATAGTCGAAGATATGCAGAAGAGTTTACAGGGGGGTTTCGTGTGGCAAGTAGAATATGTAGTGCCTCTTTCAACCGGGCTTCTCTACATAAAGCTGAGAGAGTAAGACAGAGACTGGCAGTCGATGGCATTGAAATTTTATGATTATAAATGAAGGGCAAGAAATGTGCATTGTTTTTCTGTTTATTAATCCTGTCGTCGTCTTTCTGTTATCCCCATTTAGTGGCCTTTAGTTTTATTGCTCAGCTTGATGGGAATGTCTTATCTCAATAAGAGATGCATTGTATTGGGTTTCTGCCAGTGGAACATGTCATTTGGTCCAATACAAATTGTAATAATTATGATATTGATGAGTAGGAAGTATTTTTCACAGCGTGTCAAATTGTGATATTGCTATCAGGATTCAATCGTGTAATTTTACGAGTCAAACTCATTGATCCATGTTTCATGAGTAGTGGTTCAGAACCCTCTCTTTGTGATAATGGGCTGGTCATCAATAAGTGGTTTTGCAGCTCGGTGGGCTTAATCTTGGGAAACTTTGTGGATTGTTCAACCGTTTGAGTTGGGTAGCATTGGATACGGTGATCTCGAGGAAGGTCCGGTGCTGCTCCAGGCATCACCTAGATGCAATAAAATTTCGTCGGACCATTCCATTTGCACCATTCGTATCGGTGGATCATGAGACCTCCTCATGTTTATAGGTTTGACTCTGTTCTGATTGAATCTGATGTATCTAATTATGACTGTTATGTATAACAAAGTTGGCTCTATATATGTTGTAGAGGTTTTGAACAAAGGGCATGTCAAATTAGAATTAAAGTTTCAAGTATAATAATTTGTAATCATTACATATGAATATAAATGCATGTAACTTTGAGTAATATATGAAACATTTATTTATAGAGTATACTATGATATGTAACATAATAATTAGAGAGTTGCTAAAATATGTAATGCATTTTCTTATTTTATATTGTCAACAAGCGATACATTCAAACTATTAATAAATTATATATTGAAGTTTGCATTTTGTTTTGTAACATAAATAAAGTGCAATAACTATATTTGGACCATTGACAATGGTTTTAGTTGTACTCAATAGCTTGAGATGACAAGTCTACAACATTTGTCAATATGCCACATTTATTTGCCAAGCGCACTTGAAAAGAACAAAGGCCTTTTAAGTTGCAACTTTGTTTTTGTATTCAATATTTGCAACTAATTTCTTCCTCTAAAAATTGATCAAGGTGAGTATGAGGGCATTGTCCTTGTTTAATATACAACTAGCTTTAACAAGTAGTCATCTTTAAATAGAGAATAATTCATTATGAAAGTTGTTATATGTAATAGGTTGTGAACAGACAATGTAATAGAGAAAAGATAAATTTGATTACCTTCCAGCAAGACAATTTATGACATTTTTTCCTTCTATTATTCAATTGAAAGTTAGAGATTCGGAAAGCAATAATACAATTTTTAAATGTGTAATAGGAAAAATCTATTTGAAAGGAATATTATATTGTTCATGGACAATTTGTTTATTTTTTCAGAGTTCTTAAATAAGTTAATTATTAGTTAAGTATAATTGTACCTAGCCATAGAATATTTGATCATTTTTCACTACCACTTGCATTGACTATAAGGTTGTTTTAATTCAATGTGAACTATCCCTTTGCGTAGAAGTCTTGTAGGATGAAAACAATTGTTGATTTATCATCAATGTATTCTTCAGAGGTAATGTTTTGTAACTGAGGAAGCAATACTTGAATAATAGATTTGTCTAGGAATAATGTATTGTTTGCTTATTATCAAATGTCAAAATTCCTTTGAGGTAGTGAGATTAAATGTATGTAACTTGATTGCATTTAATACAATGAGCAAGTTTGCCTTGAAGTGCTCCATATGTATCAATTTTGTAGTTATAGTTTAGGCAAAAAGCATGAAATGGAATTGAAAATGGATTACTTATTTTATGGTTGGACATAGATCTGCAAGATAGGATAAAGATTATTTATTATTTTATTTTTTCGAGCATTTTTTTTAATATTATAGAATTTCAATAGTGTAAAGATACTTACCCCAAATGTTAACCGTAACAAATTGTATAAATGATCTAAGGTCCTCTTATTATTCAATTTTCCAATGTATGTTGATTAACATGTATGAAGAATGTCGTCTTTTGTATTAAAGGTCACTTCATAATATTTCTAAATAGCATTGCTATCTGCAGTGAGCTTGTTCTTCCATTATAGAAAAATTATGCACCAAATTTGGATGCATTTATACCTATTTTGTGGGCATGGAAGATATCAAAGCATTTATCTTTATTAAAAAAATATGCTAGAAACAAAAGGTTTTAGATTGAAATGAAGTAAAGAATTAAAAATATAGTTAGGTTTGTGCTTTGTCAAATTCATAATCTCCATCTTTTATGTCAACAAGATATTGAAAAGTTGTTCTTTTAGTGCCAATGACAAGTGCACCTACAACTCCAATTGCATAATTATCTTCACTTGTAAGGAGTTGTTTAAGGGTGGTACTTGATATGAATTTATAATCTTCATGTATATGTGGTATAGCTTCAATTGTGCTTGAGTGTGTCAAAATCAGTATACAATCCCAATCACCACATCATAATCAATTATTGGAGCAATTTAGAAATATTTAATGCAAATGGTTGTTTTTGGAACTATTTTTGCTTCATGTTGAATCACAAGGTCACTAGTCAAATTGATAGTAATAGTCATCTCAACTTTATCATAAGTTAAAGTTGCATGAAGCACATCTCTTGTTTTGTTTATTTTATCCAAACTAGTTTTGTAAATCACAATGACATCTCCTTCAACTATATTTCCAACTTTGTGGGAATTAAAATCTTCAATTGATATTGCATTTTTCTTTTTTACTTTTGATTTGCAATGATAATAATAAATGAATGTATAATTTGGAAGCTTAATTTGGATATATAATTAAACATAAATAATTTGTTACAAGAGTACACCTATGTTTTGCAAACATGCTTTTCCTCTCAAGGAGGCATACCAACCTCCCTTCTCATCATCACTCACATCTCTTCCAATAACTAGGCCATCATGCCACTAGTCCCATCCCTTTCTAGCCACTACGTTTTATTCTTCTTTGAAACAATATTGTTTTTGAATAATCACAACACCATCTCAAAAAGGTACAATATGTAGACACCTAAATTTGTCCATACTTGACCACATTAGACTTTATACTATCCCTATCCATTAATTAAATAAATATTAATATTAATTATTTATTTAATTCATTTGTTTTCTTACCTTAAAATTTTATTTAATTAAGTTTAACTTTTTCATTATCATCCTACAAGAATTAAATAAATAAAATCATTTATTTAATTCCCCTTTTCTACCTCAAATCCAATCTATTAGTTAATTAACTAAGCTAATCCCTTGTACATGCCTAAGTGTGATTAATTTAATTAATCACATTCTAATCCTAATTATCTTGAAAAAATGCAACAAAATCTTGGTCATCCATTTGATCAAGAAAATTATCACCCTCCATTAAGCCCATGTGACTCACATATTTGTGAGAAGTCACATGTCTCCATATCCCTTCCCCATGTAAACTCTCACACATGTGAGAAGAGACATGTTAAATTCCTTCTTTCCAATGTATTCTCACACATGTATGAGAGAACAATTGTCAAATGCTCTCTTCCCAAGGTGCTCTCACACGTGAGAGGAATCATCCTCAACCATTGGATTGAGTCAAACCAATCTTAGCTCTTAATTTTTCCTCAATCGTCTCCTCTCCCAAGTGCATCAATCTCTTGATGACACTTGGTTAACTCTCATTAACTCTAACCCCTCATGAATCCTCAACTATTGATCTCTAAATCAAATCCTAGCCCTCAACCCTCCATCCTCAACATCTACCATCCAACCCCTCCTAACTCATTATCATCGGCTTTTCTCATTTCAAAGTAATGCTAATATTTTAAGAAGCAACCTACATTCCTCCATCTTTCATCCATCACTCATCTTCTTCATCTAGAGCACATCAAGAGGAGCTAAGGTTCCACTCCTCTTCATCAAGATCAATTCAAGTAGCATTACAAAGCAAAGTAAAAACTATTTGTTTGCATTTAATCTTTATTCTTATCTTGTTTTTCATTACCTTCAAAATTATAAGCATGATAAACTTGAGCATGGAAATTTTGAGACAAATTTGGTGAAAAATTATATACATACTTGAAATACTTTATCTTTGTATGTATGAAAGGTGAAAGATGCAAGATGCCCCAAATTCTTTTCCACCAATTAAGACTATCTTAAATGCATGTAACTAGTAAAAAAAGTGAACAATAACCTTACCCCCAAGTGGCAAGATTAATTGAAAAACATAGAAAAACATTTAGATTAAGTATCACCTAATTGTTGCCCCTAATATGATCCTTCTCTTTTATATCTTGGTTTATAAATGAAGTATGGTCCACTAATATATCTTTATGAACAAAGGGGTCATGTGGGGATGGCACTTTTGATCACCTTGCCTTGTTCTTGAGATGTATCCTTTGTAACATTTGCCTCACTATGATTATCATTATGTACTTGTGTAAGCATACCACCATAGATTGGTCCATTAATATGCTTGTGTATGTATACCTTCTCTTGCTCTTCATTCTATGTGTCATATGATGTGCTAGATGTAGATACTTTGTTGATCACACAACCACTAATTATCTTGTCAATGGCTTCATAAGCATCCTCTCTACCTTGAAGAGGTACTAAAGATATATATCTATAGCCATCAATATACTCAACTTACATCACATTTTTGTCGATAAGATTATGGATTTTATGCTTGAGTGAAAGACAACTACTCATAGTATGTCCATGTATTTGGTGATTGTCAAAATAGTAGTAGTGTTAGGCTCTCACACTTTGAATCTTTGATACCTACAATAAATGTTTGCTTCTACATGTACTTTTAATTAGAAAACTTGGTAGTGTTGAAGAAGCACTATTGGAACTAGATATGTGAAGGATGATAAATCGACTTGTTTCATCCCTAATGCCTTAGTCAACCTCATTGTTCAATTCAACAATTTGGATAAAATTAGAATACTACGAATGCAAATTAGGCATCTATGTCGATGATAATTTGAGATGAACAATGTAATGGGTAATGCAACAACCTATTACAAGGACTAGGGTTTTTTATTTTGTTGATAAAAAGGTCGATGCAATAAGAATCTCTTATGCAAAATAGTGTCATAACATGGTAATAAGTGATATTGAGTGGCACAATCACTAATAGTGAATTGTTATGGATGGTAAGGGATGATCTTATATATACATGTCTTAGGTGCTCAATTTGAAAGTTTTAGGCAAAAATCAACACAAAATAACTAATTGGACTTGAGCCAACCTAGAGCTAGTATTAAATTTGGAATTTAAAAAAAGGGGTCAATATCATATGTGTGATCCTAACTTGAGTCAAAGTTACACATAATTTTGAATCTAGTAAAACAATCTATAATCTAAATTCCAAAAGTATTTTGTGGAGAGATCAAATGCTTTTGAGTGATAATTGAAGTTTGGAATCAATAAGAAAAAAAAATCAATCAAAATCATGTGTTAGAACAAAATAATATAAAATGATGAAAAAATAAAATAAAGAGGTGAACTTTCCCAGCATAGAAAGAATAAGATGAACCATTTCCTAGCAATAAAATAATTATGCCAAGAGGCATTTCCTATAGTCACAGCACAACATTAGTTGACAGATTCCATGTACACAAAAAACCTGTTGAAATCTCGCAAAAAAAATTAAATCGTAGTTGTTATATGAAAACATTTCCTCTACCATTATAGTTAATATGGAATGCATGTTGTCACACACGCTACATGCAATCTTCACCATGAAAGTGCCCAATCATTTGCGAAAAATTTGAAATATAATAATCGGCTCAACAAATAGAAACATTGGTGTAATTAATAATCCGATACAAAATAAAGATTTTACGTGCTTTGTTATGACACGAATAAAAACATTTGATAAATAAGAAGGCATGTTTTTATTCCCTACAAATTAATTGTAAACAATAGGTACATGTTTTTATAGCTTTACAAATGAGAAATACCCCACATTAAGGGGAATCTATGTGTTATACACTAAATCATTAAATAATAAAAGAAGAAAATTATATTTACAAATTTATAAAGATTGAATTTATACAAATTATTTTAAAGTATATATTATAGTGAATAAGATTATTTATATTAATATATTAATATAATTAATTATTATATATATTAATTTATTTATTAAATATACTTAAAACAGCACCAAACAAATTAATAGTTATATTATATAGTATATAATATTATTATTGCTATATACATCGAAAAATTACTATAATTACTAATATATTATAATATAATAATCATATAATAAACTCTACTATATAATAATAATAATATAATAACTACATATTAATACAATCCTATACCTATTATAATATTTATAGTTTTCTTATAATATATAAATAATTCATATATATTTAATAATATTATTAATATAATAATATAAATTCACCACGCATTTACTACAAAATAACTATATTATTAGCACAATTTTATACAATAACTTACCATTATGTGAATAATTTTATATTAATATAAGTTAAAAATATAAAAAAATGATATATCTCGCATTACTTATATATAATATAATATATAATAAGATAGATAAGCTAGGATAAAATCATCTCATGTAGGTTATAAATGCAATCTACTTTTTGCTACTTTTGTCTCTTTCATTCCTGCTCTCGTCTATAATATAATTTGATGAACCATTACCTAGCAATTAAAGAGTGATATATAAAATAATCATAATTTGTGATAATAACATGTATATACTTTTGAATATCATTGGTTTGTAGTGTTGGATCTCAGTTGTGTTTATGGTTTGTCCTTGATGACAAAATCTCTTTCAGTTAGTTATGTTTGATGATCAGTCTCAGTTTGGATCCTTATGCTTTATTATGGCACTTCTTTGATGACTCTTGGCTATTACAGAAAGTTATTTGTTATGATTCAAATTCATGGTGATGAGAATTCTGGTTCAAGTTATGAATGTTATTTCTTTGACTGACAAAGTTTGACAGATGGTTTCTTTGTCAGGATGGTTCTTTTTGCATACCACAGGTGTATTCCACATGATTACAAGCCACCATTACATACATATAGAAAATTCATTTTCAGGCATTACATTCACCTATGGGTTTCTATCGGCGTGACATTCACATGGTTTCGGCAACCGAGGAGGAACCTATCGGCAAGAGTTTGGTCGTCGGGGTTGTGTCTCATCGAATGTGAAATGTCTCCCCGACTAATGCATGTGGAAGTCTATCGGCGAGAGCTTGGCGATATCAAAATGTGATCTCAGCGAGGTTGTTTTGTCTTGTCAACGCGGGGTTTCATCAAAGGGTTCTCGGGGAAAGTCTTACTGAACAATACATGGAAGGATTTCTTCGGCCAAATGTGTTGCTTTCAGCGTGAGGTTATAACGAATGTGCAATGTCACACCGACCGGTGGTGGATGGATGCGTATCGGTAAGAGTCAGAGCTATCGATGTGCAGTCTTGGCGAGTGACCTTCGGTCTCACCAACTTTACACATGGAGTTTCTTTCAATAGGAATTTCGGTGAGACTATTGTGGGTTCGGAGTAGGTCTTAGCGAATGCAAGTGGATCTCACTGATGGAATACAAATGGACTTTATCGGTGTGAAATTTTTTCTCTCTTGGCGATCTGAGGTGAGTTCGGGGGTTTCGATATGACATAACATAATTTTCAAGATGTCTCACTGATTTTGTCTAGTCACAGCGATACATGAGATGGATGGGAGTATCGGTGAAACATAGAGCAATCTATATAGTGTCTCCCCGACTATGTATTGTCTTGGCGAGGACGAGTGAAGGTTATATCTCAGTGAGAGTGTGCTCTTGTCTTGGTGACTTGGAAATGACAAAGACCTTCGGCATGACATAATGAATTCAATATGATGTTTCCCCGATATCACAGTGTTACAACGAAACACAAAGGATCATTTCAACAAAGTCATCGATTGAAATGAAACCTTGTTAGGGAAAAATTTGTGAATATTCTTTTTGGCTAGGTATGGAACCCTAGCCTGACCGCCATCATGAGGGATTAAGTTTCTGTTGTTGTTGGCTGAAACGACTTTATCAGTGGTATATGGAAGCGTTATTTGGTACGTTTCTGGCTGGAAGCTTGACAGTGGTTGATGGAGCCATGTGAGTTGTAGATTTGATTGGTATTTATGCATTTCATGCTGCACATACTGGTTTATAATCACCATTTTTAGAACTGCTCTTTGCATCTCAGTTACTTATGTGGAAAATAATGCCCTGACAGAGTATTGTTATTCATGCATTAGAGGTTATGATTTATAGTGGTGGGCAGTCATGCTTTTTAAGCAGTGAAATGATCTCATTCATTTCAGATTTGTTGAGGATGGCTCTTAGCTGGGTGAAATGACTCTTGTATTGGCAAATTAATTTCATCTTGACTAATAATCTTGCTAGGTACAAGATGAAGATTTCTATTATAAACAACTTTGTTAACTTCAATCAAAATATTTTCAGGTTGGTTGTTCAGCTGTTACTTCTGATGACAGTTACTTATCTAGCATTTAGATCAAAAAGAGTTATCTTTTCTCTATGCTCCTTTGACCACAAAATTCATTGAAGACTTGATACCTAAAAAGATGTATAAATAGAAGCAGAAAACTCTTTTCTGCTGTTGCTGTTGTTGTAATTCTGAGATTATCATTCCTTGGTTGTATGAAAATGCATGGATAAACTCTACAATAAAATCTAAATAACATGAGGTAGAGACATTGTAATTTCTTCTCTATATAGTATTTTAAGGATTCAATTATTGAATCTTTAGGGTATTCTGTAGATGAGAAAACAGAGAAATATGTGCTTAATTGAAAACAGAGAAATCCTATGAGTTATTATTATTGTTCAAAACATAATTTGAGGGGTTGGTACTCCTTGAGATAGATATCTCTAAACGAGGGGTTGGTGCTCCTTGAGTGGGTGCTCAAAAATCAGCCTATAAGGCATTGTGAACAGTTGATTAAAAGATTAAGCCTAGAAGGCATTTCGGGAGTGGTTTTTATACCACAAGAGGGTTTTCCACTTCAGCAAAATCTTGTGTCTCTTTGTTCTTATGAGTTCTCAACGCTTTCTTGTGTTGTTGTTTTGATTCAACATTGAGTTATTACTCAATTTTGTTTATGAATGATTACATTCAACTCATGAATGCATTAATGAGTAATATTGAGATCAAATCGAGCTATGTTTTGAATTTTTGAAAATTGGTCAAATCTGTTAAAGAACTAATTCTTACCTCTAGAGTGTCATTTTAACTCCAACTTAATTGGTATCAGAGCATAGGGTCCTCTAATAGGTTTTAATCACCTTGGATTGATCTTGGTCTTGGAGTTTGTTTTTAATGGCACATTCTCAAGATGGTGCCTCTGTAACCAAAGCTCCGTTATTTGATGGAACAGATTATGTGTTCTGGAAAATCAGAATGGAAGCTTTTCTTATTTCTTTTGATGTTGATGTTTGGAGCATTGTTTTAAATGATTACAATGTACCAGCCTCTATTCCCACTTATCTTGCTGAAAAAAAGAGGTATGAAACAAATGCCAGAGCTAAGCATGCCCTCTTGTGCGGGTTAACTAAAGATGTGTTCATTAAAGTCATGCATTGCAAATCTGCTCATGAAATCTGGGAAAAACTTGAAACTATATACCAAGGGAATGAGAAAGTCAAACTGTCAAAAATCATTACACTCAAACATCAGTTTGAGGAGATGAAAATGAGGGATGATGAAAAAGTGGTTGAATATTTCCTAAGAGTTGATGAAGTTGTCAATGCTATGAAAGGATTAGGAGAAGAAGTAAAAGAGTTTGATGTGGTTACAAAGGTCATTAGAACCTTACCGATTAAATTTGAATATAAGGTATCAGCCCTTGAAGAAAAGAAACATTTTGATAAGCTTACCTTAGATAGTCTGCAGGGAATCCTTACTGCCTATGAAATGAGAACTAGCAAAAACAACTCAACTGGAAAAGAAACTACCTTTAACACTGAAAAGAAAGAAAAAGTCAAAGTCAGTGAATCAGAGTTGTCTGATTCTAAAAATCCCATTTTGTTAGAAGACTTAGAAAGGGGTCGAGAAAATATAAGGGAAAACTTCCCTTTAAATGTTTTAATTGTGGCAAAATAGGTCACTTTGCTGCAAAGTGTCCCTATGATGATCAAATCTGTGACAACGAGACAACTGAAAAAAATCCTAAGAAGAAGGCCTTCAAACCTAAACGAAACTTCAATTTCAAAAAGAAGAAAACTCTGTTTAGTAAGGATGAATGATGTAAGTACGAGGTCCTTCAGTTGAAGAAGATGAAACTTTTTTCATGGCTGAAATTACTCAGCAAGATGATTCAAACACCATTGACATTGAAGAAGGTGAAGTAGATCTTGAAAGTGAGCTGAAATGTGCTTTAAAAGAGGTCAGAAAACTCAAAAAACAAGTTCTTGCTCAAGAACATAAACCAGATCAAGAAATGGTCTCTCTGAAAACTCAGCTTGAAGAAGCTAAAAGAGTTGAAGACTGTCTTCGAGAGACTATAAGCTGCAAACATCAAGAAATTCAAAAACTGGAACAAGAAGTAGTGCTTAGGAGGAGGGTAGAAAAATGAAGCTTGCTCTAAAGCTGAGATAGAAGGTGCTTTCGACAGAGTAGAAGATGTATAAAGATAAAGCTGGTGGTTTGAAAAGGTGAATGCTCAATTGACAATGCAAAACAAAACCCCTCTTCTTAAGTCAAAGGTTCAGGTTCAAATTACTCAGAATTTGGTAACGATCATGTTCAGTTTTTAAGAGGTAATAGATCTTCATACAAAGTCAATCCTTTCTTCTATGGTTATTGTTTTTTCTGCAACAAATTTGGCCATAAAATGAGCACTTGCAGGCTTATAAATCCTAGAATACCCAGGTTTGGTCTTAGGCAACACTATGGTTTTGTTAGACAGATCAGATGTTTTAAATGCAATGCTTTGGGACATTCTGCCAAACAGTGCAGAACTGGTCTGCAATCTAAACAACAGAAATTAAAATGGTTTGGGAAACCTAAGGCATTAACAACAATGGAAAAAGGCAAACTATGTTGGTTCAAGCACTTTTCATTCAAGAAAAAGGACTTATGGGTCTGAGCGATTAGATATTCTAATACATGGTAGTGATAAGGATAAGTTTATAAAACTTGAAAATTATGTAGGTGGATATGTTAAGTTTGGTGATAACTCTGTTATTCAAATTAAAGGTAGAGGTTCACTTCTTCTAAATGAAGACATTCCTATCTATAATGTGTACTATGTGGAAGGTCTCAAGCACAATCTTCTAAGTGTTAGTCAAATTTGTGATAGTGGTTATCATGTTCTTTTCACTTCGCAGGGATGTGAGATTAAAAACAAGCTAGGAAAGGCTATTGCAGCTGGAAGGAGGACAAAAGGAAATGTGTACAATCTTCTCGACACATCAAGCAATGACAATAATCAAGGTATATGTTTAATGGGCCAAATTGAAGAGAGCTGGTTATGGCATAAAAGATTATGACACATAAAATTTGAAAATCTGGTTAGAATTAGTAAAAATCAAAATGTT
>VDFB02214475.1:0-10547 GCA_007258455.2 Sequoia sempervirens
CATTACAACATATGCAAACTATGTAATTTTCTGAGTACAACTGCAGCCTTAGTATGAAATCTAAAATGCAATATATATGCAACAATTGACTTGAGAAACCTGGTACACAAATTGTAGAAGAGCTGGAGACTTGATTGCAACACTTGTTGATGATGAAGACCCCTCCAAATGAAGAAATTGACTCCCTTGAAGTGCCACCCCTGTTCTTGCCTGGCAATACTTTAGATAAATAAATGCAGCAATTAAACTCCACCTCTTGGCACTTGAAATGATCAGTAGGACCAAAGGATTAGAATGCAACAATGCCCAGAACCATAGGATGCTTCGATGATGAGATATGAACAAAAATGTCTTGCCAATGACACCCTTACTGCAGTATATCAGACCATTGAAATTATTTACCAGCAACCTGATAGCTGCTCCAAAATACTCCAAAACGATTGCCAAGCTCTCCCAAGATGAAAGCTCAAATACTCACAAAGAAACAATGCACGAATGAGGCCATACAAGCAAAAATCTGAATATGATATGCAAAATTGACCTCCATTAAAATCTGATAAGACTCCTTAATATGCTCAAGTTGAACTTCTGAATGAAGCCCACAACTAGCAATAATTCAAATGGTATTTCACACCCTCAAAATTGCATAACCAATGAGAGTTTTCGTTCCCAATGGCTGGAAAAATGGCAGAAACCCTTGCTGGCTCCCTCACCAAATAATCACATCAAACAAACATCAATTCCCAGATGATAGGCAATGAGCTCCTCATGTCTATTTATTCTTTTCCTCAAGAGGTTGGCCTCCTAGAACTTTCCCAAGTCACCTTCTAGAAGGAATATTATAAAATTATTTTATTTTATTATTTTATTATTGCACTTTATAATAATACAAAATATTAATCAACTCCTAAAGTGCAATATAACATTATAATATAAAATAAAGGTTTCCATAAATAGAAATATCCATGATGATACTAGGAAAACCTTCATGAAGTCACGAAATGAGCCAACCAATCAACAGGGTATCTGCCAAACGACCCTCTTATCAAGCCCCATTAGCCTACAAGGATCAGGAATAGGCTAATTCCTCTAAACTCCAATGCTCATGAAAAAGGGGACATTACATGCTACATCGAGGAGGGTCAGAATATCTTCTCCTCTAAGATCAATACCATCTCCTTCAGGACAAGCTCCCCTACCATAATAGACCTTGATTCACCTCCTAGAGGCCCATCTCCATCTAAGCAACCACCACCCAAGAGGTGAAGGATTGAGGTAGGATGGATTGTTTATTATGCTGAGTCAAAAGAAGATGACATCCTTGTCACTGATGAAGAGATACAACAAGGAATACCTTCTCCCCCAAGGGAAGTTGCATTAGGAATGGAAGAGATTAGCCTCATACTAGGAAAGGCAGATGTCAATGGCCTAAACAATGTTGATGACTTAAGGCATGAGGCTTGCAAAAAAATTTGAAGGATGATTCTTTTGTGGAAACCAAAGCATTTAAGGATTTTGTATGGAGAGCTAAGGCTCAGGAATATGCATAAAATGTTACTAAAGAGATGATCTTGCACCCAAAACTTCCTGAGGAGGTTGTTCAAGCAAATGTGAGGAAAATGATGAGGAATGAATTCCAAAGCATCACACTCAAAGAAGGCAGAGCATTAGTGCATAAAAGTGGCGTGTTATTGCTTCCAAAGTGGGACATTGTAGATCTGCAATTGTGTTGGATACAATAAGGAGGGATGAAAAACCCTTATTTCAAACAAAGGAAGAAGCCAAATTGGCATTGCAAGGATCAACCTTCAGTGAAGAATGGGATTCCTTGGCCCTTTGGTCATTATCTCTGGGGTCTAGGAAACCAAAAGTTGCAGAGCCAACCAACTTGAGTGCACAGTTAATCATTAGAAGAGTTTATGACACTCTAGCACTCAAAGCAACACAAATGACAATCAATGTTGCTAAATTCACTAAGACAACAATGGAGAATGTCACTGCAGAAAGAGACTCGTACAAAAGAAAATATAATGAGATCATTGATGAATATAATAAAGTCAACAAAAGGTGGTTGAGCTGGAAACAAAATTGGATTTTTTCAAGCAATAGGTAGAAACACTAAAGACCCAAGACCCATCAGGTTCTAGTTATGTTGCACCTACTTCTTGAATAACACATCCCCAATATCCTCCTCCTCCACCAAAGCAATCATTAGCAATAATGCCATACAATTAGGGTCAGAAACCAATTGTAGTTGAGGAGCCAAGCACATTAGGTGTAGCTCCATTAGATGAGCCCACAAAGGAACAATTGCTTCAACATATTGAAGAGTATAAGAAACTGTTGTCACAAGTTCAAGACATAATTTATGATAATAGTTTGAAGGTTGTTAATGTGGTTCTAGAGCATATGAATAAGAAGATTCAACACAAGTTGAACAAAATTCACTCAAAGTATTCTTTAATGTTGTAGGAAATTAAGTTGTCTCAGAGAGACAAAGATTTAGCTACTCCAATCATGGACAGATGGATCCCTAGGGTTGACAATTTGAAGCTCATAGCATTTGGGTCTGCACATCAAAAGGACAAGTATCCAAAGATTGGCCAAACATATAAATTTTTGAATGAAATTAAGGAGCAAAGGTTTCAAGGGTATGCTGCTCCTTTAGAAGAAAAAATAAGGGAGTTAAAATCAAAATTTAATGGGGCAGAATTGGGATTGTTTCCTGATATTCAACATACACATGATGAGGTAAAACCTTTGCAGGCATGGAAAGATCAAGTGGATACAACTATTTCTGCCCAAGCATCCCTCATATGTGAGAATGTTGATATTGATATTGATTTATAGAAAAATACTCTTGAAATTTTTTCTTTCACCATTAGCTTCCTAGAAGACTTCAACAAAGAAGCCAATTCAGTAATGGCTAAGTATGTTCCTTATAGAAAGAGGATGGATGAACTCCTGGGTTTTAATTGGCCTTCTCAAACACATTATGAATTGTGGAAGAAGACATTAATTGATGAGTTGGAGTTGTAGACACAATTATGGAGAACATATATACATGGTCAAGTATAATGCAGGTCTGGCCTTAGAAATTGTAATGTATAAAAGGTGCAAGCCCAATTCAAGGATTTGACAAACAAATGTTGACTATTGGCACTTGACTAAGTGTTAGAGGTCGAGACCCAGATATTGATCCACACATTTTTCTTTCCTTTTGTACACCTTTTTGTCTTTTGGTGAAGAGGAATAAAGATGCTTGAATGGTTTGAAGACCACTCTATTCAACAAAAAACCTTTTGGAACTTGTGGGAATCTCCACTAACTGCAACACAACCTTTTTCTCTTGAGATAATATCCTCTTTGTTTGATGTAACCATTCCTCATGGAATGATAGGTATGAATTGTCAAATGAAAATGTGACAAGTGTACTTTTGGCCTGAAGCTTTTTTTTCTCCGTTGTTTCTAATAAAAGGGTATTTAGGGTCATTAGTATAGGTCTCTTTTTGATTTCTAGATCTGAAAATGCAAATGTCTAACACAGAGAAAATATGTTCTGAGTCTGTATGTTAGGTTTTGAGTCAAGAAAATATTTTTTTTAAATTGTATGGTTTTCAAGAATGTCTGGATAAATAATGCAAAAATTTGAGCCTATTGTCTCTCCATCTATAATATTTCATATGAATTATTACTGAAAACCCAATCAATGATCTTTCATTAATTTTCATTATTGCTTTGTAGTGAAATATGTTTTAATTTTGGATCCGATTTAATGAATTAGTTAAAATACCTTGGTTAAAGCATGAGTTCATATGAATGTTTAGTAGATTCTATAAGTATTCATAGAATCTGATCATTTAGTATGTGTATTGTAATGTAATTACACAAATATCATGGTTGTTTGAAATTAAAATTACCTTATAGTTCAATTTATTGTGTTTTGACTCCTTACCCTAAGATAAAACACTAATATAACAAGTGTTAAGGCATTTCCTATGGTTCTAATGTTTGAATTTGAGAACAAAACTCCTAAAAAAGTGTATAATCGATTTATTTTATTTGAAATTGGTATTATGTTGTTGTGGATAATGAAATCTGCAATGTGGTTAAACCTTAAAACACACATTATCATGGTTAGTTTAAAACAAATCAAATTATCAACATCCCTATGAAATGATGAAACATGTTAATCATGCAATAAAATGAAACAATGGAAACCAAACAAAGCATATAAAAAACATGATCCAACTTTATCTCATAGTGGATTGGTGCTATTGTGGAAAATAGCCCTTTCCCAATCCTTGCTTAAGCTCCATGATGAAAATTCTATGAAGAATGATATGGAATGCTAAGATGATAAATGGACAAAATCAATTCTCAGTTTAAGAGAGTGACTTTGCAAGAGATTGTTGAGGATTTGATCAAGAATTAAGCCTTTCATTTATAGATTATTTTGATGAGAGAATAGCCAAATGGATGAATGTGGGATAAAGAACAAGCCAATGAAAAGAGGTCACTTGTCAACTTGTGAGTGGTTGAGGAGTGTGCAAGATTTGGGAAATGTGCCCAAGAGAGGGACATTTCAAATTCAAATTTGTGAAATAAATGCTAAGTTTGACTTGTGCAAGGGACATGTAAGAGCTTATTAATTCCTTGTTGGATGTACATGTCCACTTGATTTTGAATTCAAACTTGAGGGAATATTCCTCAAAGATGCCATGTTGATGGAAAATGTTGGATTTAATAAATCAATAAATTGATTTATTTGTGCAAGTGGGATTATCTAGAGGATGTGATGGGTGATTAGGTTAGGCTCTAATTAGAGGATTAGGTTAACAATGATGATTGAGGATGATTTTGGCTTTTTTATGACTTAAATATTTATTTATTTAAATCAGAAAGGATACAAATCATTTGATTTCAATTTAACAAGGTTTGATTTATTTAATTAGAGGGATGATGTTTGATTTATTCCAACCTTAGGGTGAGCTAATGAGATTAATTTACGATGGATGGATGAAAATTGAACTTCATTGTTTGTTGGTGGATGAGTCATGACTGGTTTGCCCGTGAATGAATCTAGTCCCGAGATACCAATGTTAATTTTGCATGTCTACATTTACCCTACGGAAACAATGTACTTGACTGCGTTGGTTCAAAATAAACTTTCTTGTGATCGGAAATTCAAAAATTATGATTTTTGGACATTTAAACGCCAAGAAATTTTACCTAGTACATTGCCCTCGAGAGATAGAAATGAAAAGATTGATTTGAGGGTTGATCTTATCGATAAAGGGAGTTCAAATGGATGGTTATGGATGATGAGTACAGATGAGGATAGTTTTAAGGTGGCAGATAAAAATCCTATATTATCTAAACCTTACGGGATGAGTATATGATGTATATGGGGATGGTGGAATGGATGATGTGATATACCACTTGATTATGCAATGGATGATTTATGGGATGCTAGACTAATGGATCTCTATATTACAGTGATGTGGTGAGTTATGGAAATGTATGATTTATACAGGTAGCACGGAAGCTAACATCCTCCATTATGATGATGATTATGCGTAATGTGACATGATATGCAAAATCTTTTGATGGTTTTGTGGATACGGGGATGGATGCTGGTGATGATGATTAACTATTCATGACGTGATGTTAGTGCGGAAAAGAAGACATTAGATGATGACAAGAGGATCCAACAAGACAACTTTATGAGAGATGATGATGAGAAATGATGATGATAGATGGATGATGATTTTCTTATCAAGGATTGGGATTTTAAAAGGGTCACTTACCTTATGTTTGATAACACGCATAAGTACGATGCATCCAGGTTTAAAGGACGAGGATGGCATTGTACTTAGTGTGATGGAATTTGACTTGACAAATAGATAGGAGTATTCTTGTTCACACCTGACATACGGAAACCTTGTAGGATGCACTTTAGAAGTTTCAAACATCTCGGACCAAAACACGGAAAGGTATAACCAATCAATGTAATAGTCAACAAGGTATCCAAAACATCCTCTATAAATATCTAACAAAGCAAGTATTCGCCAAGGTTATTTTACAAGAAAGTCCATCAAGCATAGTAGACAAAAGGATAATGATCATTGCCCCATTCCTATCTATCTAAATCCTTCGTTCGGATATCATTGAGAGCTCCTTGGACTGAGCGCAATAAGATAAGTCAAAAGACAAAGATAAAGCACACAAATAAGTTGATGTTCTTGAATACCGCTAACCAAAAGGGAATGTGTTTTTAAGGATAAGGACCGAAACTATTGCCAAAAGATAATGCCCATTGTAGGTGGGATACATCCTAGGACATGTTAGTGGATGGCAACACGCCATTTCGTTTATCTAAAAAATGTTCTTTTTGATAAATAATGCCCCTTGTAGGAAGGATTCATCCTAGGACATGATGTTATCAGATGATTGATATGGGGCTATTTGGATGATGGGATATTGACACAAAGAATTGACCAACTTGCTTATGTACTTGACTTAGACTTGAGACTTGACGTTTGGAGTTTTACTTTTTAACCTGCTAGACTTGTTTCTAACTGTTTCACCAAAGGTTGAGGATGATGATCAGTTTATTATGGATGGTGTTATTGTGGGTGAAACCGAGATGAGGTGGATGGATTTTTTCAAATATTTGGATGTTTTTGATGTTTTGCAATATTTTGAGGCTATTTTTGGTATTTTTCAAGGTTTTACAAATGTTTTGATTTTCAAAATTTCAAATGTTTTTGGGATTTTCTGAGATTTTTACCAAGATACTAACCTAAAGACCTATCCTAGGGGCCTCGGGGGATGATCAATAGATTAGCCTTTCCTATGTTATACACACAAAGACCACGTAGTTTGACTGACAACTTGACCGATTTACAGATGGAGATATACATGATGATATGTCAGTTTATTGTGACGGACTCCTAAAGGACTAGCCTAAGTGTCTAGAGGATGATGTTGAGATCCTTTCCTACATTCCAAAGCTCCAAAGATGGCGTGGATTGGATACCATAGCTTTTTATATTTTATATTTTGATGTTTTGGATGTTTTGGATTTTTACGTTTTGATGTTTTTGGATTTTTGCATGATTTTGATGGTTTGGATGCAGGATGTGTGATATGATTATTTTGTTTGGGATTTTATTTGAAAATCAGCTAAGGTTGATTGATTTGATTGATCAAGGTTGATGATGATAACATTGTTGAGGATGCACAACAATGCAAGGATTGATTGATCAGGATTGATGATGATAACATTGTTGAGTATACACAATAATGCAAGGATTGATGATGATAACATTGTTGAGGATGCACAACAATGCAAGGATTGATTGATCAGGATTGATAACATTGTTGAAGATGCACAACAATGCAAGGATAGTGTTAAGCAACACAATGATTGGGAATGATATCCCAAGATTATGGATTGATTGGATTTGATTGATCATGATTGATGAAGCTTGATTTGAAAAAAAAGTTGTTCAAATGATTTGATGTGATGTTTGACGTGTGAATTAGATGCAACTGATAGTGATTACTTGGATTGATGTTCAATTGAAGATAAAACTTGATAAGGAACATCTTCTCATCAAAATGTGCCATGGGCTAGTGATTTGGAATTTTGCTCACAAGTGGTGGACCATTTTTGCCAATGTTCAGATCACCACATAAGTTGGAAGATATATATCAATATTTATTCTCGAAGCAAGATGTAAATATCTGCCTCCAGTGTATAGCAATGTATGGAATGTTATGGATGGATGCTCAGGTAGGTGTATGGATGGATGGATATGGATTATCTTACGATAAGATAAGGTGCACAGATAAAGGATGCTCATTTGGATAATGTTTCATGGCTCAACAAATGTTGCATAAGATAGGATCAATGAAAATGGCCCATGTTAAGATGTTTACCGTAAGCAAGCGTCAATTATACCCCAAAATTTCATCAAGATCAAGATAACTTGGATGATGGATGCAAATGGATGAAAACAGATTGGATAAATGGTTTATGGATGAATGGATTTATTATGGATAAGATGAATGAAATGTTGGATTTATTATGGATGGGATGAGATGCTTTCATCTGAACTTGCGCACGTAGATGCTCGATTCTACACATGATGCCTATTTTCCAGGTTTTCATCATGGTATTTCCCAAAGCGCCGCCCATGTGGTTTTCACTAGAGGACGATTTTTCTCTTTACTGTTTTCAATCATTTTTCTGATTTTTTTGGATTTTCATATTTTTTGATTTTTTTGGTTTTTTTTGAAAGATTCATGTTGACCCACCTAGTGGTGTCGATGTAGATGCTTCTGTCATAATGTGGCATTGGTATCCAGCCTGAAGAAGTTGCTTTGCTAAGAGACGCTTGGCAGATTACCCTTTTTTTTAGAATTATGATTTAACCTTCCATGATGCTCCAGTTGACTTTGTATTTTGTCGCACATTCACGATAGAGTGCCTTAAAATCCTTAAAGTGAAGGTTCGTTACTTAATCCTTTAGTTAATGTAAATTGGATGCCTCATGCAGGCATGGACAAAGTGTATTTAGGGATAAAATGTAAGTTGTGAGGTTGATAGTTTGGAACCTTTGACTCTCCAAACTTGGGAAGGTGAACAATGATGGGTGGATACGGAAGTGTGCATGGAATTAGGACCAACTGCTTGATACACTTTGTACGTCGCTTGAAAAGCTTGTTTTTTCTTTTGTGGACATCTTTGATGGATACTTTTCCCTTTTTTATTTTTCCCCATAGTTTTTTTGACTGATGAAGTTTGATAGGGATGATCTTTCTTTGTATTCTTTGGTATCCATGCGTATTTGATTTGTCCATTATGCTTCTCAGCTTCTTTTGCTTTGATAACGTTCTTCAATTCTTTCTTTTGACGTTGGTCCCAATTCATGGATGCGGTGATGGGTGGATGAAGATTCATGACATGGCTGGTTGTAGTATTGGCAATGGTTTCACCATAAAGATTCTTCATGCTCCCTATGTTGACATTTGCTTGAGACAAAGTTTCCCCCAGTATGGTGGTAGTAGCACCTTCATGCTTTGATTCTGCCTGTTCCAAGAGCTCTTTTTTAAAATGCATTGTCTGATAAATGACCACCGTGGGTGACGTTTCAATTTGCTGCTCTGCTAACTCTAGAATATGATGTTCTGTCATACCTATTTCCTTGAGTGGATAATGTTGGATATCTTCATACATGATGTCTTGAGTCTAGATTTTGGATATATCTAATCCTGATGTTGACAACTCTGTTTGACTGTAAGAGTTAATAATCTGCTCTTTTTGTGTAACAGAATCTTGTTCTAGATGAAGATCATCTGCGTGTCCATCCATAGAAAGTATCTCATGGGTAGATGGAGGAGTATGTGCTACATGGATGTGATCATCTTGTAGAGATAGGAGAGTGTCCATTAGATTATTGTAGTATCTTGAAGATACAAATTCTTGATCTTGATTAATTTTGGGATTGCTTTTGACATGCTTTGGATCAAGTTCTTGACATGGGTCAGTTTCAAAGGATGGATTGCTTACAAAGGTTTCTTGGATGTCATCATTAGACATGGTAAGTGGTTCAATATCCTCAAGTTTTGAGTTTAGGGTTCCTTCAGTATTTGTAACCATGAGGTCAAAGGGGGTCAACATGTCTTGGAAGGGACCATTGCTAGACCTTGGTGAAAGATGTTGATCATGCTTTGGGATGAATTCTTGAGATATGTCCTCTAACTCATAAGGCGTTGTAGAGACATTTTCAACATGATCATAGGTGAACAGATTGCTCATTATGTCAATAGGATCAAATAATCCTAACACTCCTTGAAATAGATCACTAAAAAGTGGCTCTTGATGTATGGTGATTTGATCATCGAATGGGGTAGAAACATCTTCAAGGTGCCCATCGATGGAGAAATCGTGAACACTTGTGGCAGAGAGATTGTGAATTTCTTCAACCATAGGGTCAAGTGATGTCGACATTTCTTGAATTGGATTATTGTCGAGTATTGTTGGACTTTGATCATGATTGAAAAGTGACTCTTGACCTATGTTTATTTGATCTTCGGACGAGATAGAAACACTTTCGATGTGCTCTTTGATGGATAGATCTTGATCATTGATTTTAGCCATTGTGGTGGGGAGATTGTCAATGCTATAAATAGTGGTTGAATGTTCATCGTTATCCCCAATAGTTTTCATTTTTTGTGTTTGTGATTGTGTTCATTGGGTAGCTTGAGAGGCTTGTTGCACTTGTTCAGCTCGTGTTGCTTGTTGTGTGGCTAGATATTGTTGGATGGCCTTTTGGTAGGCCTGGTGAGCTTACAGTGCAATTTACTTGTTGTCTTCTTTGTATTGTTTGGTTTGTTGAGTGGCGGTGGATTTGGAATCGTCATTTGGATGTAGTGATGGAGTGGTTGGGATACACTTGGAGTGTGATCGTGATGGTTTGGGATGCTGATGGGCATGATAGTGGTGGTTGGGTGATTGAAGTGATAGGGATGGTTGG
>VDFB02214477.1:0-21235 GCA_007258455.2 Sequoia sempervirens
TATTCAACTTGAGATTAAAATTAAAATCAAAGTTTTGAAGTTACCCTCACGATCTATGTAGCTTTTTGTGCAAACAAGGGGTCGAAGACTATTGCAGAAATTGTATCTCCTTCGGCCTTCTTTGAATATGAGGAGTCATTCCATGCTTGACTCACGAACATTTGTTTTAGAGAGCCCAAAGAATTCAAAATGCTTTGCAACATTAGGAAAATTGTTGCAAACCTTGTGGCACCCGATCTCACCAACTCCTTCCCTTGCGTATGCTCTCTCATCAAATTAAGAACCCAAGGGTGATTGTAGATATATTTTGTGATGCTCCTTGCATCATCTACAATCGGTGCCACCCAAACAAGTTTTCCTATGTCCTCCAAAAGAAGGTCAAGGCAATGAGCTGCACAAGGTGACCAAAAGAGTGATGGATGTCTACTCTCAAGCATCCTTCCAGCTGCCACATACGCTGCTGCATTATCTGTGATGACTTGCACCACATTAGCAATCCCCACCTCCATCAAAACTTCATCCAACAACGTACACAATGTATCTACAGTTTTTATCCTGTTGGAAGCATCCACCGACTTCCAAAACACAACTTCACCTTTGGAAGCAACCAAAAAATTAAGGATGGTGCGGTTTCTCCCATCCGTCCAACCATCAGAAAGAATTGAGCAGCCAAATTTCTTCCATTTAGTTTTTTGCTCTTCCACCACATGCATTGCCCTTTCGATTGCATTTGTGAGAAAACTGCAAGTACAAAGTAAAATAATTAAATAAGTACAAAATTGTAAGTTTTAAACAAAAAATAGCTTGAATTCAACATAAATAATAAATTAATTTAAATTTCAAATTAAAGAACATAAAATTTAAGTTGACTTGTCACTTACCTCCCACTCAAATCTTTGCGAGAAGGTGGCTTGAAGCCTTTTCCCGCAACTGTCAATGAAGTGAACATATTGTGCCAATAGGGACTACTCGCCACATTGAATGGTATGTTATTGAAATACCAAAATCAGCACATGCCATGTTGGCATGTTCATGCACCTCCTTGTTACACCCTGTAGCCTCCAATGATACCTGTGCTCTTGGTGTGTTTCTTGGCACAAAAAAAATCTGTGGGTTGCGTGAAGATGAAGGTGGTGGTGGCATTGGCACTCTAGTCGAACTAGAGGAAAAGGGGGGCCTAGAGGATGGTGTGGCTGTGGAGGATGTGCCATGAGTGCGAATCCGTGGACCATGAAGAGAGCCCACAATGCCAATAATATCTGCATCCTCATCTGACTCTATCTCCATGTGCTCGACCCCGTGCTCCTGAGTCCCATGGGCATGCGCATGTCCACTGGCTATGGATGCTGCTATGGCTTTTTTAGCCCTCTCCCTTTGCATTTTTGTTTCCTCAGCAAGTGAAAGTAGGGCAAGCATCTCTCTTGTAATCTCTTCTTTGGGCTGCCCACAAACCTTGGAATCACGCTGAGGAATGCCTGCTAGATGGTATTTGAGGCGATTTATGCCTCCATGATATGTATTTTTGCATTCACCGCAAACAACTGTTCCAGGCACTGGCCCTCTGATACCATATTTCCATGTAGGGTCTCTAGCCCCTGCAGGACGAGTGTTCGGAACCCATGATGATGGTGTGCGAGGGGTGGAACTTGATGGGGCGGGGGCGGAACCTGATGCTGAGCCTGAACCAGAGCCAAAAGCCATTATAGTGTGTAATGTGTATTCATTGATCAATGATCAATCTACACATTCAAAAATATGTACAACATATTAGTTTTTTAATACAAAAAAATTTAAAAAACAACCTAAAATCATTAAAACTTGAAAAATCTAGAGCTAAATTTGATTTAAATTGATACAAATGTGTTTAAATGAATTATCAATTAACATTATTAACTAATCTTATCATTCTACACAAAAATGAACCTAGGTCTGAAAATTTCAAAAAACAGTGAAAAAAATGAAAAAAATCAGCAAAAATCAACAAAAGATTATGATGAATCTTGTTTTTTGGATTCTAAATGCAAAAAAATTGTTTCTTTGTGCTCTATCATGTCTTTTTTTCAATTTGGAATGAGTATTTTGCAAGAAGAATGAAAGAAAATAATTAATCAAAAATAAAAAACAAAAACAAAAACCCTACCTATGAATCGAATTTCCCTTCAAAATCCACACAAAATGGCGTTTGAATCCGCTCTCCTCGATGGAAAATCGTTGGAAATGATATCTCCTTGCTTGGGGGGGGGGGGTTTAGCTCCTCACACAAAGTATCAAGTGATTTTGAAATGAAATGAACAACATAAAAACGTGTTTTCACTTTATACCTGCGTAGGCGAGTTTTTTCATCGGACTCGCGAGTTTTTGGCGAGTACTCGCCACTAAAAACTCGCGAGTTTTTTGAAAAACTCGAAAAAACTCGTTTTTGGTGTTTGGCGAGTTAACTTCGTAAAAAATCGTTTTTTAAAAAAACTTGCGAGTTTTTTAAGACTCGGCGAGTTCTCTGCGAGTATGCCAACTATGAGTCAAGCTATCCAATGAAGCTGTCAGCCAGTCAGTCGGATCAGCGTAGCCCCCAGAATCAAGAATTCATTAGAAGATCAAAGGGAAATGAAGAACTTGAAAATCATAAAAAATGACTAACTCTGAAGCAAGTTGGCGCCCCTAGCCAAGAAGGGCGCCCCTAGCCAAGAAGGGCGCCCAACTTACAATGCCTTAGTGAAATTTTCAAAATTTTCAAAAGATTCAAAATGGCAAGAGGAAGAGAATGTCCAAGTTCATTGAATAGGCCAATTTTAGGGTTTTTTGAAGATTAAAGCAAAAGAAAGCAGACCTATCTCAAACCCTAAGTCTATTTAACACCTCTCTTCAATGCAATTTTCATTATTTTTGCAGGTGGCATCCAAAGGAGAAGAGTGGAGCAGCAGATTTGAAGTTATATTTCATGATTCAAGAACTCAAGTTTGCTGATTCTTCATTAAATTTTTCAGACCAGCAGCATAAGGCCTTGCTTTTTCATGCTTTTTCATCCAAAAGATCAGATTTTTGAAGAAGGCGACCAAGATTTTCAAATTTGCAGCCACCTGGGTCTTATCATCTCATTCTTCTGAAGAAAATTTCAAGAAATTCATCAAGTTGCAGCAGCTGCTTTTTATTTGCATGTCAGTGAAATCCTCAGTGTATTCGAATTTTGATCATCTGGGTCCTCTCAAATCAGTCTTCTGAAGAAAACCCTTATCACAACTTTTTTCAAGCAAATTTCAAATTCTTGGGTTGGCTTCTTTTTCGATCAGCCATCAGTGTTTTTCAAACCTGATCATCTGGGTCCATTTCTAATTGTATTATGAACAAAACCTAGGTGCTAGCTTTTTCAGTGAAAAATTGAAGAAATTAGGGTTTGCTGCTTTTTCAGTCTAAATTCAAAATTTTCAAAAACGGACAATTTGGGTTGTCTTGTAACGAAATTATGAGGAAAACCCATATCTCAGAAAATTTTCGAAAAATTTGTCCGTTGGAGGAAGAAAAACCAGCATTCTAAAAATAGAAAGTTGCTCAAAACTTGTCTAAACCTAGGCGAGTTTATAGTAATTCTTCAAGGTTTTCGAAATGGAATACACTCCCGATGATTTCAAGACCAAATCAGCTCTCTACCACGATTTCATCAAAACAACTGAGATGGATTTGCATCACATCAAGCCGGTGTTTGATCTACATGCTTTGGAGAGCGCAGGCAACACTTCAATCAGAAACCTGGGACACTTTGGACTCCTCGTAGCAACATCTATTCCTATTTCAGTTTAGAGTCTTCAGTTTGTAATCGCTTGCATCAAGCATTACAATCCGGCTACAAGGGAGATTCAATCAGTTGATGGCGGATTGATCTGCAGTTTGAAACCTGATATGATCGAGAAATGTTTCTCCATTCCCCCTTGGCCTGAAAGTGTCACTATCTCAAAGGGTGAATGTGAGAGGATGTGGGAAATGCACAAGGACAAATATAGCAAGAAGATTGCTCAAAGGTGGATGAAGGAAAAGCATAAGACTTTGCCTAAGAACATTGGGTGAGGCGAGTTCAAAGATGAGATTGCTATCATAATCACCTTGCTCAACAGGGTCATTGGACAAGAAGATGCTACCAAGTTTCAGCCTTGGATGTTCTACGCTATAGCCCATATCATGAAGAAGATTGAGTTCTATGATTGGCCCACCTTGATCCATGACAGCCTTCATCAGCAGATAACGAAATATTCCTGATTCATGAGTTCCATATGGTTTCTTACCTAGTCTACCTAGTGGCCTACCAAGGTCAATTCAGAGGGTTGAACACCGAGGGATCATTGAGCGTACAACATATCTACAACTATTACCCTCAGTTGGAATTAACGAAGTCACTACATCACTACATCACTACAAGAGGGTGAATGAGGCTTTCCTGATGTACCCAGTGCAGGACCTGGACAACGAATTGCACGTCTGTATCTCTTCAACTTCCAGGGCAGCGATGGCAAAGTGGGCAGATTGGTTCATACAATTTCCTACATTCACCTATCTCAGAGTCTATGGCTATTCCGGTGCTCCATTCATGCTACCAAGGTACCCATCAGACGAAGTTGTCTTCATGTAGTTCTTAAGGCAGGCACATAATGTCCACGCATTCTTGAGGAATAGAAAGAAACTCGCCCTCAATTTTCCATTGGGATTGGGAATCTAGACATGTAGGACAACAACAGATGCTAAAACCATGGGAGATGAGTTAGACAAACTCGGCCTCAAGCCTTACAGCGAGAGATGATCTTATGACCCTCATGGCGTTTACGCTGGCCGACTTGAGAAAAACTATGCTCACATATCCACCCTTGAAGATTTTTGGGCCAATTGTACATATGAGTTCGAGGTGCAGAGGCGTAGTTACAGTAGGCTCACTCTGCACCAGATGAAAGACTACCTGTCAGAGGATATCGAAGGATTGTCAGATGATGATGAGGATTTGTTACTCCCAATGTATGCCCGGAAGAGAATTGAAAATCAGCCCCTTCCTCAAGTCAACTGGGCTAATAAGGAATCCCTCTCAGTCGAAGAAAGGACGAGGAAAGTCCTCGAACATAGCAAGGTCTTCCTAGTTCTCAAAAGGAAGAAGTCCACACCAGCAACAAAGCCGCCAAGGGTATAGTCATCACTTCCCTTCTCTTCCGAAGCACAATCAAAAGGGAAAGGCGTAAGTCAGTCTCAAGATGGTGTGAAGGGCAGCAGGTCAACCAAAAATGTAAGGAGGCTAGACTTCTCAGGTACAGTCATACAGGAGCCATCAACGGTTGAAGCAAAAGCTCCTCCAGAAGAGCCTATACCTTAGAAGGAGAAGAAGCGCCCTTAGCACATGATTCTATACCACTGACAGGGTTTTCACCAATCCATATTGACCTAGATATTGAAGTTGATGAAGAAATTGCAATTGTACCTCCCAAGGAAGTTAGTAAAGACGCTACCGTGTCTTGGCTTGAGAGCTCCTGGGGAAGGGTAAGAAGAAGACCTTCATATCAAGTGAATTTTGATGACCTTGATAACATCTATTAGGAACCTCCTAAGAAGAAAGCAAAGAAGCAAGTTCACTTTGATAGGAATCCTGATGGTGAGATAGTCATGGAAATTTCCTTACCTCCTGAACATAAGAACATAGACGAAGTGGATATGGAGGACTTCGTGATGGTTAAGGCTAACCTTGGTAAAAACACCAGACATGCAGATGTTAGTCTATTCAGAGTTGTGTTTGAAAGCCTTCAAGAAAGAGTGCTCAAGGATGGAGAAGACAAAGCAGCCCTCAAGGCTGAAATACAACAGCTCAGGCTTTATATTTCAAACCTCATCCATGGCTCATCATAGGGGACCTAGTTGCTGCCCCAGGTTTTAGAGACACTAGCTGATCATCATCAGTTGAGACAATTGGTTATTTGTGGGAAGGAAACTCAAGAGTGGATCGAGAGTTTCATTGTTAGAGGAAAGGAGATCTTGGCACGGATGTTTCAGTTGAGAGAAAACGCTCACGAGCTACGTCAAGGTATCCAAGGGTTTGAACAATCAGTGGCTGAGGTGAAACCAAGGCATGAAATCATCATTGCTGATTTGGATACAGCCTTTGGTTCAATGGCTTCAAAAGAACACAAGAGGCAAATCCTTGCTTGGAGAGAGCGTCATGTCTTCAAGGTTAAAACTTACGAGAGGATACCCGAGGAGTTTATTGCCTACAGACAAAGGGTGATCAAAGCTCTTCTTTTCATCAATGAGTTTGTCACAGAGATTCCTTCTCGGTACAGTCTTGAAGATGGTTCTTACGTCGGGCTAGATGAAGTACAAACTCAATTTCAAAGTGTTGTTCGCAACTGTGATAGCAGCAATACAGTTGGTGGCAGAATGAATCACCTTGCCATGATGTCAGCAAGATTTGAAAAAACGGCCAATGAGGTCGAAGATTTCCTGAGATCAATTGCAAATGGAGAAGATATCTTGGAAAAACGCAATTTTGCTATTGATGGGATAGATGCACCGAACCGGGACACAGTTTCCTGCTTTTTAGTGGATGTGATTGAGATTTGAAATGGCTTTCATCTAGAAGCTTCTTTCCGCTTTCTTTCTATTCTTGGAGCAATTCTTATCCATTCTTTGAAGAAGAGAAAGAAGATAAATGTAATAGTTGGCATTTCCCGCTTTCCTGCTTTCTTAGGTGTTAGATGTTATCTTCTTTCTAGATTTAGAAATAAAGCTTGCTTGCTGAGCAAGCCCTAGATTGTGAAAGCAAGGAGATTTTAGGGTTCCCTACTCCTTTGCTTGCCTATAAATAAGAGCCTTTGCTCATTAGTTTTCTTTAACCATGCTAGTGATAACAAAACGCTAGCCTAAGTGCCTTCTATTTGTTATTCAGTGTTGTTCAATTGTTTTATGATAGCAAATTGTTGAGTCTCTTTTAGCCAACAAGTAGTTATTGTAATTGTTGTTCCTATTGTGTAAGAACAAGTTTTGCAAGCCTCTTTAGCTGCAAGCTCTTGTTCCAGGCATGTGTTTAGTAATTTTTGTTCCAGAAGTTTGAGAAATAAAATCATGAGCCTCCTTTGCTTTGGTATAATGTCTCAGATTTCCGTTATTTGTGTTATGCTTTTGTGATCTTAATTTCAGCTTACATTGAAGTGTGTAGATGTATGTTGAGAAAGAGTTCTCTTAAGCCTTTGTTAGAGAATCAACCTTGTTCATTTCTAATTTCTCTTGCTCTGTGTATTACTTGAGAAGTTAGAAACGTCTTTAGCATAAGTTAGTCGTAGTTGAAGTTCTTAATTAGAAAATTTCAGCTGCGGCGTTTGTGTTTTATAAATCTTGTGCTCTAGCTGATAAAAAAGATAGGCAACTTAGTTTTTAGTTTACTTTCTTTCAACACCATCAGCAAGAGGGAGCTTCCCCTCCTAATTTGAAGAGCAGTTTTATTGTGCATAGCTGTCCGTTTCAAATACGCATTCTAGAGGTGCGAATTTAAATGCCAACAGGATTGTCATGGCATTCCATCACCACGTGACCACATTTCTTTGAGGCATTTTTTCAAACAGTCCACTCTCTTGTCTATGCTATTGCTTACTATTATGCTTTGATATATTTTTTCCAAGCATCCATAGTTTGTTCGAAAGCACCCGTTTTAGGCTTTTAGCCATAGCAGCAAGGCAGTGAATTGTTTGATAAAATGCTTTGGTAGACATGTATGAAAAATGTGGTAGCATAGACAAGGCAGTGAACTGTTTGAAAAATGTGGTAGCATAGACAAGGAGCTTCATCATCGGGAGCTTCTGCCCTCTAGCAAGTCATTTGCTACAATTGATTTTTTTGGAACTTTGTACTTAGTTTATAGGTTGACTTTGTACAAAGTCACAAACTATATTGTAATAGACATTTTGACAACTGTCACCATCTGATATTTATGCAGTTGTAGTATGTTTTGTGCAATGTAATCAGCGATATGAATATAACCAACGGAAATCTATTTTCTATAATTCATGGATTGAACTCTGTATTTTATTTGCTCTCAATGTATGTATGCTATGGAAATGCCATTAAATTTAAAAAAAAAAAGTAGTTTCTGACTGTTTTTCTTCAATTTTATGAATATTTTTGTAAATCCAATTTTTTCCCGTTCTTTTCCCGATTTTTTCAAAAAATCCTGAACTTTTGGTTTGCCGAGTTTTTCCCCAAACTATTAATGCTGCTATGGTATTTATTATTGAATAGGGAAGTTATATTGCTGGTTGTAACTTAAATTGTAACTTACTTATAGACATAACTAATGTAGTGTTACCACATCATTAACATAAGAAATACATGTCTTTCTGTTCAAGGTGTAGTCTAACATTATGTCTAGTAGTCTAACATTATATTGTATCTAGTAAAAATACAGGTGAACAGTGAAATATAATCAATGAAAGAAATGACATGATTTATGGAATTGTGTGTTACCATGGAGGATAAGGGTGGTAAACTAAAACTGAAACCAAACTTAATATTATTGTTCTTTAACTACTTTTCATTTAAGCCTTCAGTGAGTTCCTTCAATCCACACCAAAATAGAAATAAAAATTGACAAGCCTACACTATTTAGACCTTCCAATGCTTTCCTAACAACAGAGATTTTTCTTAAAGTCCACTTTAAGCCTTGAAATCTGGGTGTGACAGAGATATGAAAATTAAATTATCTTATCAAATTACACTGAAATATTACATTCCTTTTAATCATTTATCATTTAAAATCTCCCAAATATTTCTGAATACAAAATATGCAATTTTAGTTTACCACCCCTATCCTACTGATAAAGCAGCTTGTTTCTCACACAAATTCAACTCAAATCTTTGAGACACAATTATTTAATACACCATGATTAATATCAGCAAGGGAAAGTTTTTGTTTCTTCAAGAATTGTGCTCTCCCTCAAAAGCACTATGGGAAAACTGGGATACAGCGATGATAAAATTGTATTTACTATTTATCAATATTCCACTATATTGGCATGGTTTTTCATTGAGGAATGCTATAAAAATTAGCAATACTATATTAAATAGTTTTATAAATGGTATTTGGTTACTAGTTGTGATTTTGGATCCCTGCATGAAATGTTCAGTTGTAGTCATTTCTTCAAGGAGAACAATGTAAGTAATGGGAGCTGATAAAATGTCTGTTTTTTACCTTTTCTGAGTACATATTGAGAGGCTTCACAAGTCAAAATTTTACAGCAAATTTCTTCTTTGAAATGTTTTTGAAGGACCTTGCGTCAGGTTTTTGATTCCTACACTGGTACTATTGATAAGGAGCTCACCTGGTCCATGTTTCGCCAAATTGTGGAAGGATTAGCTCACATTCATGGGCAAGGCATCATCCATCGGGATTTGACACCAAACAACATTTTTTTTGATGCTCGCAATGACATTAAGATAGGTGATTTTGGACTTGGTACGTTTTAGATTTTGTAATTTATCAAGTAGGTGCTGCAGAATTAATACTCTCTAAATTCTCAAAATGCATAGTTCATGCTTCCTTGTAGCCTGCTTCCAATTTATTAGATCTAGTACTAATTTTATCTTCCCATTTTTCTGTTCTTGGTGTGTTGTGCATGCTACCTAATAATTTATATATATGTTCATTCTTAAATCTTGACTTATCCTTTAGGCTGGAAAAATAACTTTCCCCTTAGAGTAGACTGTGCATAGGAGCACCTTTAGATGATGCCTTAATAAATCACGATTATTATGAGGAGACAAATGAACAACAAGTCATTTGTCTTCCTTAATCTTAAAGTATTAAACTTGTGTTGCAATCTAAATTTCTTCAACCATAATGCAATTATGAAACATCTTGTAATGTCCCCTTTTTTAGATTTTTCTGAATTTTCTTATTTATTTTTGTATTTTCTGATTTCTTGGACAAGAAAAGCTGGAACAACAAACTGAACTGAACAATAATTGTTGATCAAAACAACAAGTAGCTCAAAATGGTACGAAAAACCCTCAAAGTGCTGGATTTATCATCAATGCAGTGCAAGCAGCAGATCTGAGTAATATACGGCTAAATAGATCAAGTATAATTGCTGTTTTATATCTGATATAAATCCTAGGTTGCATATAATCACAGATCTGAATTGTTTCATTAAACATGAACACCAATATGAACTCAATTCAAGCGCCTCAGCTAGTATAACATCAGAACACATATGCAGAAATCAATAAGTACCTGGACAACAGCAACAATAGATAATAGTTCAACTTTATTTGCTAAGATAGAGCAGCTTACATATGATATATGCAGCCGTTACAATGATGATTGATACACCTCAATCCTTGTGGCAGATGAATCAGCAGGTTTAAATGAAAGGCTAATGCTTGGTGGTGCCCTCCAGAGACCTAAGAGAGCTTGATACCATGGTGAATATGAATGGAAATGATCTAGAAATTATATAATGATGCGAAACTAGAAGTTAATAAACAGAAATGTAAGCAGCACTATAATCAAACATAATAGAGATCAACACATACTTTAAGCAACACTGAAGGTGTTATAGCAATAGCAAAGTACTTCATAGATAGAAAGCTCAGAAGGTTGAAGACCGTTGAACACATGTACCCTCCCTCCAAATCTGGCATTGCCATAAATACAATGATGGCGGATTAGTGACCATCTAATGACCTACACTATCAAAAATTGATAATGGTTGTACACTAACACACTATAGGCTTTGGCCAAGTACAATGGCTTCATTCCAAGCATAAAACTATTTTGGTTTTGTGGTTGACTTACTACAAAATGTCAGGCCATGACTTACATAAACTTAACTAAATAGGATGCTATCTAGGACAGCGGAAAATACTTATTTCATTCCTTTTAGGAGAGTTGAGAGAACTGATACATACACATACATGTTGCAAGTTTTAATGAATGGTTTTTGACAAATGTCCTTGTATAAGAATACATGCTATCATATGTACCTGACCAGATGGAAAACAATATCACTTTACAATTTACTCCATAAATACATATTACTATAAAGTATAAACTGATCGATCAAAGCAACATATCACAATCTAATGATGCACATCACATGTCAAATGCCCACAAATTTAAAATGATTTCAAAGGATGTTTCACTACCATCCATCACATTATTTAAATAAGTAATCCATAGGGACAATGAACTTCCTTGTTAGAATTAATAGTTATAAATTTATAATCACAATTTTGTGATTTAAATTTTATCTACTCTGATTTAAACATGTTTGGCGATGACATATTTGCTTATACACAAACATTTTAATAAACAATAGGTTTGTGGTATAGGTTACTCAAACTAGTCATGAATAAATTGGCTAGAAATGATAATCCAAGAGATATTTTATCCACAATACTGCCCTAGAAAGAATACTTCTTGATGCTTGCTATGGCTTAGTTCAAAACGTTCCTTGTACTCTAGTCTTGTCTAAAATATGAATAACTGTTGCTCATGCTATAATTTCTTGAAACAAAATGGTTTAACCTCCTATTTTTTTGTTGAAACTTTATTGGTCAAAAGGTTTTAAGCTTCAGTATTATTAAATTATACATTTCCATTCCAAGCAACAAGCTCCTTAAAGTATCTTTTCCATGCTACAAATGTTTCTTTCTGTAGAATCTCATTTCAGGTCTTGTTTGTGTAATCCTGCACTTAATCATACTGTGACACATATGTAATTTTAAGAAAAATGGGCTATTGTGGGAATACATCATTAAACGTTTTTTAGATTCAAGGCATTATTTAGATATAAATTGATGAAATTTTCATAATTAAAGTGTAATTTTCATTGTAATTCAGCAAAATTTTCCAATCTGGAGCAGATGGACCGCGAATTTTCTCTTGCTTCTGAGTTGAATGGAGATTCAATTGATGGAACTGGGCAAGTAGGAACTTACTTTTACACAGCACCTGAAATTGAGCAGGCTTGGCCTCACATTGACGAGAAGGTTGTACATCTGTTGAATCCAGAATCATATTTAATCAAATAAATGTGGTGTCATAATTAATAGCTTTCATTTGAAGCTATTCAGGAGATATTCTTATGTCATTTTTAATAATGTTAATTTGCTTAAAAACTGACAATTCACTGGGTTACAAAAAATTGAGTGTAATTGTTTGAGAAGAATTTTTTGTGAAATATTGGAATTTTGACACCGATAACTTCTAGTGACAAGGTCTTTTCTACCTAAGTTTGTAAATAAATGCATTGATAAAATGAGGCATCACATAATTACTATGGAAATCATAGGTGTAAGATAACAAAAAAAGGTTGGTAGATTCAAAACTTAGGTTATGAATATATTCCTCTAATACCATGCATTAGATACTCTCCAAAATGCTTGGAAAATAGTCCCAGAAAATGGAAACTATGTGCTTTTAAAGACGTAGTTAGAAATAATGATGGAATTAAAATTGAATGTCATGAATTTAGTTTAGTTGCCCTTCCATGCAGAGTGGTTTGCTCACCAACCAGCTTACTTGGAAATGGTTGGCTTAGAGGTCGTACCTTGAATCTGGGCATCATAAAATGCCTTTTTCAAGATGGGTTGGCTCACTGTCATTTGACATTTACAGAACACAAGAATCACCAACTATCAACCATCTTGCTTGGAAATAATTGGCTTATTAATCAAACATTGAATTTGGGCATCATAAAATGCCTTTTTCAAGATGAGTTGGCTCATTATCATTTGACATTCATAGAATACAAGAATCAACAACCATCCTTCTGTGATTGATCAGTTTAATTCCTTCAAGATTGTGACAATGGAGTTCTTGGAAGGAGGGGATGTGGGGATGTCTTCCTAGAATGTGGAAATATAGGGAATTTTGCTGGAGGGGGCCCGGGTACTAAAAATATAAGTAGTTTATTTATTTTCATGATTATATACTGATGAGGCAATCAATATGAATAAATTTATATGGGGGATTCTTTAATAATTATCATACAATTAAAAATAAATATAGTGAATTATAGTTATAAGTTTTTATTCTTATCATTTGACAATAGTTGATAATCCAAAACTACACAAAGAATATAATATAATGAAGCATAATATTGTAAGGTCACAACTTTTACATCAAGATATTAATGGACAAAACACAAGTTAACAAAATTTTCGCATTGCTATTATGACAAACATGCCACAATCTCACATTTGCACACACAATGTTCTCAAAATTGAACATGATGTCCAAAGAACATAATAACACTACCAAATGCATGATGGATCAAAGTCCACAACATCAAACAAAATCACATGAGTGGAAGACTTACACAACCATCATGGGATAACCCAAACACAATGAAGAATAGAGGACATAGTCTTCTCATAGTAGATTATAGAGTGCTCAACTCTCATCATTGATGTGAATAGAGGAAAAGGATGGAAATGACTAAAGCATAAGCTATAGTACAGCCTTTCCAAAACCAAGCCCACAAACAAACATCCACCAAATGGATTTACAACATCCAAACTTTCTCTTGAACAAGCCATGAGGAGTTGGTTGAAGGGAGATATGACATCTCACCTAGGTCTTACTAGAGATTGACCAAACACACTTAGATCCACAAGAACACCTTGATCTCATCAAATGGATGACAAGAACATTTCAACACCTCAAACCAAGAAGATGGGAGGGAGGAGTAGACCATAAGGTACAACTCTCCCATAAAAACCTTTTTTAGAAAAAATAGGCAACAACTCCTTGCGTTTGGATCATCCTTTTTATATTTAAATTTCCCCTTTTGCTAGTCCAAATTGCCTTGGCTATCGTAAGATTTGTTAGTGGATATTTTGTGTTGTGGGCGTAGTCGGCCCGGTGCGTAGTCGGCCAATTGTCAAATAAAACAATAGTTAGTATAGAATAATAATGTCATGTAATGTCATGTACTTTCGGGAAAATATGTTTAGATCAATGTTAATGTAATGTTGTTATGAAACGTCGTGTCGGTTGGTTGTCTAACCACCGCCGAGCGTTATATGTAGTCGGGTGGGATAGTCGGGAGATAGTCATGAGTTATGAATAATGAATGAGTTTTGTTGCCGATGATTATACTGTAAGCATTGTGATACTCTTTGTACATGATATTCCTGAGAATGAATAAAGTTTCTGGCATTTTACTATGATATCTTTCAGTTTACTGTTTTATCCTATGTTCTGTTTATTACAAGTTTGCCAGTAGTACGTAGAGTTTGAATCCCATTCCGTAGGCAAACATTTGGCGCCGTTGCCTGAACGGACTAGGGCATCATCCACCATGGCAGCGTAATGGGTCAACCAGCGGAAGAACCTATAAATGCTAATGAGGAACGAGAAGACTCATTGACAGAAGATTTGGTAAATTTGTGGAAAATCTCGCTCCGTGACCACGTACGTAGGGAATCCCTCGTTCGGGAGATCCCTGAGGAAGTCATCTGGGATCGGCTGGAAGTGAACGACGAGGTGAACCACCTTCTGAACCGCATGCCCAGGTTGCTGGCCCGCCATTTCATTATTCTGCAAGACTTGCGAGAGGAAGAAGCCCGTGAGCGCCGAAGGCAGCAAATCGTGCAACGTTGTGAAGACCGAAACAAACGGGAAGAGGAAGAACGGGATACTAGTCGGCGCCGCACTTCCGGCAACCAGCAATGATCGCTTGAACAACTAAATGCCCGTACGGCCGAACAAAGATAAGAATAGAGTACCTGACGGGCACGGGACTTCGGAAGAGCAAGTTCGGCGATCACTCAGACTACAAGAGCAAGAAAATCGGCGAAGACGACTAAGGCAAGTCGGTAAGGAACTAGATGAGGACTTAATTGAAATTAATCAGAGCATAAAAAGAACATATGAAAATTTGCAAAAAATAGACATCTATTGAACGAGCACATACAGTTTGATAGAAGGAAGGGACGAAGACCCCTTCAGCAGCACTCCTTATACAGAAAAATATAACCTCTATGACAATGAAGATGAATTGAATAGTAGCATCAGACGATTTCGAGAGTTGTCACTCTCGGACGACGACACAGAGTTACGGAGGGGAAGGCCAGAGCTTAAGACCCCAGGGCAGAGAGAGCATCGGCGGGATCCTGAGGAGACCCACGGTGTTGCGGACGCTGACGGAGGACGTGGCAGTGACTCGTACGTGGCCGAGAGTGCTGGTGACGCACAGGGACGTAGCGAGGAATCCACTAGTCTAATCGGGTCCAAAACACAAGGAGGTCAACAAGGAGGTCAACCGGTGAAGATGGCTCAACCGGATCGGCAAAAGTTGCCGAAATTCATGGGGAATGGCTCTGAGGATCCCGTACGGCATTGCAAGACATGCGAGACTATCTGGATAGCCAGCGGGCAGGATGACCCTGACCAGTGGCTAAAGGCATTTCCAGCAACACTCAGGGACAGTGCCATTGACTGGTACTCGGAACTGGATCAAGCGCAGAGAGCCACATGGAGGGTCCTGAAGCAAAACTTTGAAGCGGAGTTCAAACTTCTGCGGGACGATAGTGAGATCGTCACAGAAATATATCATACCAAACAAGGGAAGCATGAAAACGTACGGACCTACAACAGGAGGTTGAAAGACTTGATCGGGAAGCTGGAGGCACAGCCGGCCGATGGTTTAAAGAAACGATGGTTCATTGAAGGATTGATTCCCTCACTCCGGCGGAAAATGAAAGTAGTACCACCGTCCTCGTACACCGAAGCCTACAATCGGGCGATGGATATTGAAAGTGAAAATAGGACCTCCTCGAAGGGGAAGAGGAGGGATGACGACGAGAGTGCTGAGGACAGTGACGATGAATCGGCAACCGTACAGGCCCTTCGGCGGGATATGATGCGGATAATGAAAGAACTGAAGGCCGACAAGGACGGATCCAAAGAGGCCAATGAATTATGGTGTACGGACTGTAAATCGGAAGGTCACACAAAGGCAAGTTGCCCAAAAAAGTTATTCTGTGACATCTGCCAGGTCATGGGACACTCCGTCAAGGAGTGCCCATACAATCTAAAAACTAAAAGTTCGCAAGTATTCTTCACTCAAGGCGAACAGTCAACACCTCCAACCACGCCACCGAAGCCACAGAACAACAATGCATCCCCTGGAGGCTACCGCAACAATCGGCGAAATACGCCGAGAAGAAAATTCAGTACGACAGCAAAGGACGACCGATGATCCAGTGCAGGAACTGTAATGAATGGGGTCACTTTGCGAGGGATTGCCAGAGCGGCCAAGGCAACGGGGGAAAACTGTGCAAGTGGTGTGGACCGGGTGATCATGAAGACACCGACTGTCCGAAGCAAAAAGGAAGTATCAATATGCTGGAGGTAGCCGACGAGGAGGTCTTGGCGATTACGAGAGCACAGTCAAAACGAGCAAATTATCCAGATCCCCGTACGGAGAAAGAAAGATTTCGGGAGGCCAAGACAAAAGTAGCCGAGGCAATGGCGAATGAAGGCAAGAACTATAAAGCTACCAGTACGTTGCTACAGTCGGAGTCGGAGAAGAATATCGTACGGCAGGTGCTTCACACAACCGTACCCATTAAGGTAACTGATCTTTTGCAAACAATGCCTTCTCTCAAAGTAGCACTTACCAATGCTATTGGAGAAAATCTTCCGAAGAGTTCACCAGAACGTACGCCAGAAGTGGTAGCCGAGACTTCGGATCCAATGCTCCTAGCAGTAAGCATCGGGAGGAAACCAGCCGTCGTCGAGATGGAAATCTTGGGCATGAGATTATCTAATACTATCGTCGATGGTGGTTCAGGAGTAAACGTACTGCCAGAAGAGACTTGGAAGTGTCTGGGTAAGCCGACTCTTTGGCCCCCGACATTCCACCTCGTGGGAGCAGATCAACATGGCATCAGACCGTTGGGTATACTAATGGAGCAGAAGGTCTCGATCGGCACGCAACTGTTTCTGTTAAATTTTGTAGTCATCCCAATGGAGAAAAAGGCGTACGATGCACTCTTGGGGCGAGGATGGCTGATTGCTGCCAAGGCAACCCACAACTGGAAGCGGAATACACTCTCAATAGAAAGTCGGGGGAGGAAATACACCATTGATCTGAAGAATCAGGCCGTCAGTGAGGATCTGGCATCTTCGGCATCGGAATCCGGAGGTGACTCAGATGATGATGAGAGAAAGACAATGGAACCAGATGAAGAAGGGGTATTGGAGATCGGCAGTTGCTCGGAAGATGAGACCAGTTCATTGAGCGGACTGTTTCACTGGCAGATGGAGGATTATGAAGTCTTCCACCCGGATTGCCACATGCTGCAGGTCAAGGAGGGGGAAGTAGAAAAGGATAATGGCTCGACCAGTGAGACATTTCCACCTGAGTACGGAGAATATAAAGAAGGTACGGCCGAATTGGATGTGACTCCAGCCCACAAGTTCGAGCAGGACAAAATCATGAAGTACGAGGAACCAACGTTGAAAAAAGTAAACCTCGGGGAATTAGCCAAACCTAAGGAGATTTTAGTTGGTGATGACTGGGACCCTGTCCTGAAGGCGGCAGCGTTTAGAATCTTCATGGAATATAAAGACGCTTTCGCTTGGACGTACAAGGACTTAAAAGGCATCCCACCGGAGTTATGTGTGCACAGGATTCCTCTCGTAACGGGAGCCCAGCCTATACGAAAGCGACCGTACAGAATGAACAAAAATTATGCCGCCAAAGTACAGGAGGAGATTGAGAAGATGCTGGAGGCCGGCATTATTTTCAAGGTGGAAGTCAGCGAGTGGGTATCGCCGATCGTCATATCATTGAAGAAAGAGAAGGAGCAAATTAGAATCTGTGTTGACTTCCGTAGCCTGAATGCAGTGACGATCAAGGATCCATTTCCCATTCCCTTCACCGACTCAATTCTGGAAGAAGTTGCCGGGCACGAAATGTACTCCTTTCTAGATGGCTTCTCGGGTTACAATCAGATCAGTATCGCTGAGGAGGACAAATTAAAGACTACATTCGTCGTCGAGGATGGGGTGTACGCATACAACCGCATGCCGTTTGGATTATGCAACGCACCAGCTACATTTCAGAGGATTATACTCCACATCTTTGATAAAATGTCGGTAGGTAATTTCAAAGCCTTCTTGGATGATTGGTCGATCTATAGTGACAAAGAAAAACATTTAAAAGCTTTAGGCGAGTGCATGGAACGGTGTAGAGCAGCCCGCCTTGCCTTGAATCCGAAGAAATGCAGATTTATGGTACCGCAGGGGAAGTTGCTCGGACACATTGTGTGCAAAGCTGGGTTGAAAACGGATCCTGACAAGGTGCGAGTCATCGTACAGATGGAGGCTCCCGAGAATGTCACTGGAGTAAAGTCTTTCCTCGGCCATGTGGGATACTACCGGAGGTTCATTAAAAATTTTGCCCAAGTATCGTACCCTCTCGACCTACTGACGAGGAAAGGCCAACCATTCGTATGGGCCGAAGAACAGAGAAGGCATTCCGGGAACTGAAGGAGCGACTGGTCAGCTCACCCATATTAATGTACCCGGACTGGGATAAGGAATTCCACGTACATGTAGACGCTTCTAATTTTGCCATCGGAGCAACCCTAGCACAAGTGGGAGCGCACGGGTTGGATCACCCAGTATTCTTCGCCAGCCGGCTACTCTCAAAGGCAGAAAGGAATTATAGTACGACCGAGCGTGAGGCACTGGGAATGGTGTACGCCGTACAGAAGTTCAGGCATTACCTCCTCGCCACGCCGTTCACTTTTTACGTGGACCACCAAGCTTTGATGTACCTGGTAAACAAACCGATTATCCAAGGACGGGTGAGTAGATGGTTATTGCTATTGCAAGAATTTACGTTCACCATCATTGTACGGCCAGGGAAAAGCCATGTTATTGCCGACCAACTATCTAGGATCCGGTCGGGTGAACTTGCAGAGGATGGGGTGAACGAAGACTTTCCGGATGCACATTTATTTCAAATTGCAATATTGCCGTCATGGTACGAGAAGATCGGAGACTATTTGTCCACATCCACATTCCCAAGTGATATGCCACCAGCCGAGAGGAGGAAGATCGTACTGAAAAGCAAGACATTCCAACTGATCAATGGGCTACTCTACAAGATGGGACCCGACCAGATCCTCCGGAGGTGTGTCGTCGAGGAAGAAATACCCGGCGTACTAAAAGAGGCACATGAAGGACTGGCTGGCGGCCATATGGGACCTGATGCTACAGCAAGGAAGATCATCTTGGCAGGTCTATGGTGGCCGACGATGCACACTGATGCCAAAGAATGGGTGGTAGGCTGCGACACTTGCCAAAGGGTCGGGAAACCATTGAAGCGGGATTTCATGCCACTGCATCCCTCACAGCCTCAGGAGTTGTTCGAACGATGGGGGTTAGACTTCATCGGACCGTTGAAGGTGAGTCACTTGCATCGATGCCGATACATTGTGGTCGCTACAGAATACCTGACGAAGTGGGCTGAAGCTCGAGCGTTGCCAGACAACACAGCACAAAGTACGGCAAGATTCATCTATGAGCAGATAGTAACACGGTACGGCATCCCCATTCGGATTACGAGTGATCGTGGAGGGCACTTCGTCAATCATGTTATCAGGTTGATGACGACAGAGTTCCGAATCTTTCACAACTTGTCCAGTCCGTACTACCCGCGAGCGAATGGCCAGGCGGAGTCTACAAATAAGGTGCTCGTGTCAGTGATTCACAAATCATGCGGCGTGGAAGAAGCTGACTGGGAAGAAAGGTTACCAGCCGTCCTATGGGCATATCGTACAACGTACAAGGTAACAACGGGCCACACGCCTTTCCAGTTAATGTACGGTCAGGAGGCGGTGATGCCGATGGAATATATGGTACCAAGTCTGAGGATAGCCGTGGAAAATCGGTTGGGTGATACCGAAAGTTTAAAGGAAAGACTATACCAACTGAGTAAGCTGGACGAGCGAAGAGTGATGGCACAATGGGCGACGGAGAACATGCAACGGCGACGGAAATATTGGCACGACAAGCATCTCCGGCGAATGAATTTCCGACCAGGACAGTTAGTTCTGAAGTATAACGGCCGTAACGAGATCAAGCCGGGGAAGTTTAAAGTTCGTTGGTTGGGACCGTTCCGAGTTCGGGAAATAGGTGACAATGGGTCTATAAAATTGGAAAATCTCGATGGGTCATTGATATTGGAGGCAATCAACGGATCGAAGCTAAAGCCATACCAGGAGAGAAAAGAGAAGAATACAATCGCCATAAACATGTTGGGATATGCAACAAAGGAAGATTGGCCTATACAAAGTGAAGGGCCGAGAAAACAAGACTGGGGACTAGGAGGTCCTGGTTATGTCGCAGACAATGTCTGGGCAGAATCAGGGCGAGATCAAATAAATGAAGAGAGGCTGGCAGAGAAGCGAGTAGAAGGAATTGCCGTGCCACGAATACACAAACGCTTGACCAATGCAGTATTCGGAACCCCTGCATTGTGGCGTCGGATGGGGGGACATTGGCATTATGTAGCCCCTTATGAAGGAATAAGACGGGGATATATAGCCAAGGAATTGGACGCGGAAGCCCAAGCAGAAAAGGAGAACCAGGCAGAAGAACACGATGAACTGCAAAAAGATGACGAGGAAGAATGGACTGATGAACAATGGGATGCTTATTTCGAGAAGAAGGCCCCTTGTTTAAAGACGGTGTTGAGGACAGAAGATACGTTCGTGTCAACGGTGGATGGATATACAGACGATCTCCTGAAACAAATGCGTCAAGAAAGAAGAAAAATACCAAGGGTTAGGAAGATCGCAACTCAAGATGGACTCTGGAAAATAATTCCTAACCTGGCGAGACCGCCGACAGTACAAGGTGACGATGTTACGTGGTATCAACAGTATGGCGGAAGATACATCGACGGAAGTTTTCGAGGTATTGGTCCTGCCCCTTTACTGGATAAATGGTTTGATATAGAATATATAGGAACCTGTTGCGAGGAAGAATGTTATAAACGGCCACCACACACATGTAAATGGTATTACACGTCAGAATTAAAAGTCCCGACACACAGTGAAGTCAAAGGAATAAAGAGAAAAGAAGAGAGAAGGGAGGAGAAAGAAGATGAACATAAGTGGAAAAAATTAAAAAGGAAAGAAGAGAGAGAAAAAGAGGAGAGAGAAAAAGAACGAAAGTTGGAAAAAATAAAAATAAATA
>VDFB02214482.1:0-13762 GCA_007258455.2 Sequoia sempervirens
AGCGGGGACCCTCTTTCTGCTCTAGCTTTTGGCCTCTTAATTTTATTGATTTCATTGTCTTTGGAGGTCCTTAGATGTTCATCTTGCTTGTCCAAGTCCTTCCCCCGAGTTGTGCTTCGGAAAAACTAGGTTTTGAACAAAATCCGGGATTTTCCAGTCCAGCTGGAATTTTCCATAATCCTGTCCGGCTGGAATTTCCCATAATCCTGTCCGGCTGGAATTACCCATAATCCTGTCTGCCTGGAATTTCCCGGATTCCTGTCCGCCTGGATTTTTCCGGATTCCTGTCCACCTGGATTTTTCCGGATTCTGGTCTAGAATCCGCCTGACCTGGATTTTCCCGGATTTTCCCCTTGGTCTGGTTTCCCGAAACGGAAATTTTTCCGAAAATATTTTTTTTTCCAAAAATGGAAATTTTAAAATTATCATGAAAATTTCTTGAGATAAAAATTGAAAATAAAAATTTTCAAAAATGGAAAAAATTCTGAAAATGGAAAGTTTCCTTTTAAAATGTAAGTTTTTCTTAAAGGTCAAAATTTTATTCAAATTTAATTTGAATATGTGAGCTATTAATGATGATATCTATTTTTCAGGACTAAGCAAATATTAAAATAGGGACTTTCATATGGATTAAATTGCCAAAGGGAAATGCAGGCGTTCAAATAAAATTTTCAAAGTGGGACACTGCCTAAGAATCCGTGCCAAAGCGTCTCTGGTGGAGGACTTTCACGGAAGCACACAGAATTTGATCTTCTTTGGAATCGTAGGCCCGACATGGATAATATTCATGCATTTAATGCAAATCTTATCCTATTTTGAAATCCTCTGGCATGGGCATTTTTTGAGGCAGTTATTCAATATCAAAATCTAATTGGGCCCGACATGTTTGGGGTTCTCTATAAAATGGCATTTAGTGCCTCATTTGTAGGATAGATAGAGGAGATTTTTAGGGAGTTTGGCTAGGCCATAATTGGCAAGTAGTTTTCAGAATTAGTTGTAGGAGATGAGAGACTTGAAATTGTTATGTAATGCTGGAAAAGTAATGCAATTGGATTGTTGATTTGGCAAACTTTATATTTATTTTTGACAGTTTTTATGGTTTCTTGTTCTTGATTCTCAGATGTTGGATGTTAGATGTTAGATGTTAGATTTCAGCTCTTTTACAATGGTGGTGAAATGTTAATGATGTTGATCGATTTCCGGTCCATACTTTTAGCAATTTGCCGATTGTAGATTGCTGTGTAAAGTTAGTCTGGGCCTCACTTATGTGCTAAGTTCAACTGTGAATGCTTGTTTACATTGTGCCAGCAGTTGGGTATGTGAATGAATGTTCAAAGTCTGAAAATCTTCGAGATTTCCCGAGAAGATCGCACCATTTTCACATTGTGGTTAGGGAGTTTGTCACCGATCAATGAGGTGGTTTATTAGGGATCTGTCCATTCGGCTTTCATCATTATTGTGATTGATCTTAGGAGTTAGAATAGAATGAATCTCCTCTAAAGCCCTTATCTCTTTTCATTTATTTTGAAGTGGGTTTGATTTAGGATTGAAAGCATCACCATATTGTTACATCATTAGAAAATTCCATTTGTAATTTATTAAGGCCTTGTGATTGCCTGACATTTTCATATTATGTGAGTTGTTTATGCATTATTAGGCATTTTGAGAGACAGGGTGATTTTCCAGTAATTTATTGTTGAAAATAACCTTTCAAGAGAGATAGAATATTGCATTCTGTCTGAGTTGTTGCTGTGCAGAAAACACCATCAACAGATTGGCGCTAGAAGGAGGGCTGAACAAGGTGACATAGTTGGAAGTTGAATGAGCCTCTATTCTTAAAATCTGAGATATGGCAGATCTCAAAATCTAAAAATTCAAGTTCTGAGTCAAGATGGAAAAGCAGCGTTATGTTTTTCATAATGGAAACAGTCTTCAGATCGACTTTTTTCAAATTTGTAAGTCACTGAATAGGAGGATAAATCAATGGAATGGCAAGGGTTTACATCATTGTGCATTTTCAGACAAGTGTAGGCTTCATAATACCTGTAGACACAATGAGTTTGAATGCTTGGCCTTTCTAGACAACATTGAGATGGTCTTGCAAAGGAACCTTTTCATGCAAAATCTGTCCGAACCATTAGCCACCTCAGATCTAGGGTTTATTGATGTTGCAGTTGAGGCGTTTACACAGATAGTTGAAGATCAACTTGTTGGTGGTAAGTGCTTGCAGGATTTCCTTTCATCAAAATGGTGCAGAGTCCATGATGCAACCCATTCAGAGTTCATCTGTCGTTCGTGTGGGGACGTTATCTTTAAAGTTGGAGAATACCTGGAATGGAAAGGTGAGTTAAGCAAAGAATGCACTGCAGAAGGGCTAACTAGTTTTGGATCCAGGGATGGCATTGCAACTAATGTTGACGTGACTTTGGAAGGAACTGGGTGTCATGAAGATGAATCTGAGGCATCAGAGATAATAGAGGAACATTCAAGTGAAGAATCACCTACGGAGATCAAGGAGGATGTTCTTGTTGAGGCTAGTCAAGTTTCAAAAAACATAGTGGAGGCTGAACAAGAAGTTCCCCTACAGGCTCTTCCTTTCCAAGACGAAGATGTGATACAGACCAGATACAAAGAGTTTGTTGCCAGAATTATAAGAGATTGGTCAAGCCTAGGTTTTGGAGTCTACCTAGAGGAACTGTTGTTACCAGCTTGGTGTAGGATACATGAGGAAGAGCATTCAGAATTCACCTGTTTCCAGTGTCAGACAGTCATAAAGGAGGTGAGGGAACAAGTACAGCTACTCTTACATGCAAATGATACACAGACAGATGCATCGGACAAGTCTCTGACTATGGAATGTCAACCAGTTGTTGATGAACGTCTTGAAGAACATGAGGAGACACTTAGTGAAGTGGTCAATGTTCCTGATGATTGTGACAAAGAATCCGAACTAGTGCCAACAGAAGATGAATTCAAGGAGTCTTCTCATTTATCTAATTCTATTTTTCCTCAGCTTATTGATGAACTGCACAGTGAAAACTCACAGATTCTATACATTATTGATGGGGTAGCTAATGTGGTTCATGCTAATGTGCAGGAAAATATGAATGATGTTGAAAACATAAATGTTGCAGTCAGTATTGGTGAACATGCTCCAAATTCTCTAGGTGAGAATGTGCTAGAAGATCAATCTGTGATACCTTCAGATGAGCATCATGCTGAGGAAATTTTTGTACAAGATAATGCCTCTGCATTTTCATTGTTGATCCCTCGTGGAAATACTCAAACAGGTGAAAAGTTCCATGTTCATAGTTCTGAAAGTCTTCGATATGAATTTCACTCTGCATCATGTAATGATTCCTCTAATTCTATCTTGCCTGTTTCAAATGCAAGTGAATATTGCACCATCAATGGAGACCCCTGATGACACTATGATCAACTCTTCACAAGTGCAGGATGATGAACACAACACTCAGTCTACAGAAATGCAAAATCGGGTTGTTTCTTTCTTTGCTGGAAATTCTGAATCTTGTCAATTTGATTATGGAGATTTAGGAAAGACAACTTGCATATGGGTTAATCATGGTCCTAATGAGTTACCTCAGTTACTAGTTATTCCTAATCTTGGCTTGGAGTTTGAGCGCTACAATGCAGAGATTTATTTTTCTGAATATAAAGACAGGTTTGCATTTCTGAGGACTGTTACCTTCACCTTATTGCTTATCCATGCATTGATTAATCATATGGGGATGAGTCTCAGTTCGTCCTGTCTGATCATGAGCCACTTTGAGTCTCTCTGTACATAGTGTTGATATGAATAAATGCAGCTTGGTCTGCTTTTCTTTTACTTTTTTCTGTTTTGTTTTCTTTAGGATAGATTGCTTTAGTTTAGATGGCTTTTCCTTGCTTCTGTTTTGGCTAGTTTAGTTTGCTTTGGATTTCGGTTTGATTGTTTTGCTTCTCTAGCTTGGGTTTTCTATTTTCTGGTTGGGGAGGTGTCCTTCCTGTGCAATAATTCTTTATTATCTGGGATTGTTCTAAGTGTTTTATTGATGGACTTTAGTCATGTGTCTTGAATTAATGGTCAAAGATCTTTTGTTGGTGTCAAGCAATCTGAATGTCTGATTTAAAGAAAATGGGTCATTGGTCTGACTTGAATCTGAAGTATTCTGAAATCTTATATCCTTCATACATCTTAAGAATCTGAAGGTTGCAGTAGGGTCCTTGCAAGGTCTTGTTGGGTGAAAAATCATATTTCTGCTTCAGTGCCACTGTGGTTCCCAGCCCTGAGTGTGGACTTCACTGTTCACAGGTTGAAATGAAAAGAGTAAAAAAAAAAATTAAAAAAGAAAAAAAAGAAAAAAGAAAAAAGAAGAGAAAATATTGAGAGTCAGAGGAAAGAATTCAACTTATCAGGGGTATCTGAACATCTCTACCGGGGCTATAGACGCCTGGCTGGTAGTAGAGCTATGTTCAGGAGAAGTACAGCGATAACCTCGTCGGGGCTATGGATGTCTGACTGGCAGCGAGGCTCTATCTAGGTTGCTTTTGGAGCTAGAATCTTTAGGTACCCCAACTTGACTGAGCTCGGTTTCTGCAGTAGCTTAAGGAGGGAAATGAATTCACTTGCACACACTTGGATTTTCAGTTTATGGAAGGTCTAGTCTATCCTAGGTTCTGACTCTTTAATCTTGCATTTTGATTTGTTTGCCTGATAGGGAGATTGAAACCAGAGATTCTGGGTTCATAATTCTTATTTTATCATCAAATGCTGCAGGAGCATTTCCCAGTGAATTAAGCCATTTGTTGTCACAGTTTTGCACTGGCTAGCAGGACCCTCTTCTGCTGCTCTAGCTTTTAGCCTCTTAATTTTATTGATTTCATTGTCTTTGGAGGTCCTTAGATGTTCATCTTGCTTGTCCAAGTCCTTCCCCCGAGTTGTGCTTCGGAAAAACTAGGTTTTGAACAAAATCCGGGATTTTCCAGTCCGGCTGAAATTTTCCATAATCCTGTCCGGCTGGAATTTCCCATAATCCTGTCCGGCTGGAATTACCCATAATCCTGTCTGCCTGGAATTTCCCGGATTCCTGTCCGCCTGGATTTTTCCGGATTCCTGTCCACCTGGATTTTTCCGGATTCTGGTCTAGAATCCGCCTGACCTGGATTTTCCCGGATTTTCCCCTTGGTCTGGTTTCCCGAAACGGAAATTTTTTCGAAAATATTTTTTTTTCCAAAAATGGAAATTTTTTAAAATTATCACAACTTGAAAATTTCTTGAGATAAAAAAAAATTGAAAATAAAAATTTCCAAAAATGGAAAGTTTCCTTTTAAAAATATAAGTTTTTCTTAAGGTCAAAATTTTATTCAAATTTAATTTGAACATGTGGGCTATTAATGATGATATCTGTTTTTCAGGACTAAGCAAATATTAAAAGGGGGACTTGCATATGGATTCGTGCCAAAAGGGGAAATCTGGAAGCGTTCAAATAAAATTTTCAAAGTGGGACCTGCCTAAGAATCCGTGCCAAAACTGTCTACAGCTGGAGGACTTTCTGGAAGACACACAAATTTGATCTTGCTGGAGATCGTAGGCCGACATGGATAATATTCATGCATTTAATGTAAATCTTGTCCTATTTTGAAATCCTCCTGGCCGACCTGTTTTGAGGCCAATTATTATTGTAAAATCTAATTGGGCCGACATGTTTGGGGGTTCTCTATAAATGGCATTTGTGCCTCATTTGTAAGGATATATAGATAGGGGAGATTTTAGGAGTTTGGCTAGGCCATAATTGGCAAGTAGTTTTCAGAATTAGTTGTAGGAGATGAGAGACTTGAAATTGTTATGTAATGCTGGAGAAGTAATGCAATTGGATTGTTGATTTGGCAAACTTTGTATTTATTTTCGACAGTTTTTATGGTTTCTTGTTCTTGATTCTCAGATGTTGGATGTTAGATGTTAGATGTTAGATTTCCGCTCTTTTACAATGGTGGTGAAATGTTAATGATGTTGATCGATTTTCGGTCCATACTTTTAGCAATTTGCTGATTGTAGATTGCTGTGTAAAGTTAGTCTGGGCCTCACTTCTGTGCTAAGTTCAACTGTGAATGCTTGTTTACATTGTACTTAGCGATTGGGTATGAATGAATGTTCAAAGTCGAAAATCTTGAATTTCCCAGTCGCTTTCCATTTACGTGTAGTTCTTGAGGTTTGTCCTCGATCAATGAGGTGGTTTATTAGGGATCTGTCCATTTCTGACTTTCATCATTATTGTGATTGATCTTAGGAGTTAGAATAGAATAGAATCTCTAAACCCTTATCTCTTTTCTTTGATTTTATTTTGAAATTAGGTTAGTTTAGGATTAAATATCACCATATTGTTGCATCTGATGAAAATTCGCTTCCGGCATTGCTCATTAGTAAGGCCCTTGTGATTACAGCATTTTCACATATTATGTGAGTTGTTTATGCATTGTCACTTGACACACGAGACAGCAGGGTGATTTTGATTAATTTATTGTTGAAAATAACCTTTCCAGAAGATAAAGATATTGCATTACATGCAGTTATTCTTTGTCGAGAAAACACCATCAACAGATTGGCTAGAGGAGGCTGAACAAGGTATAGGCAGGATGAATAGGCCTCTATTCTTAAAATCGAGATATGAATCTCAAAATCTAAAATTGAATTCTACGAGTCAAGATGGAAAAGCAGCGTTATATTTTTCATAATGGAAATAGTCTTCAGATTGACTTTTTTCAAATCTGTAAGTCCCTGAATAGGAGGATAAATCAATGGAATGACAAGGGTTTACATCATTGTGCATTTTCAGACAAGTGTAGGCTTCATAATACCTGTAGACACAATGAGTTTGAATGCTTGGCCTTTCTAGACAACATTGAGATGGTCTTGCAAAGGAACCTTTTCATGCAAAATCTGTCCAAACCATTAGCCACCTCGGATCTAGGGTTTATTGATGTTGCAATTGAGGCATTTACACGGATAGTTGAAGATCAACACTTATTTGGTGGTAAAGAATTAGCTACGATTTCCTTTCATCAAAGTAAGTGCGAGTCCATGATGCAACCCATTGAAATTCATCGTAAGATTAGGTATTAGGGGCGTTATCTTTCAAAGTTAGGAGAATACGGAATGGAAAGGTGAGTTAAGCAAAGAGAATGCTACTTGAAGACTAATAGTTTGGATCGAGGGATGGCATTCACAACTGATGTTAGCGTGACTTTGGAAGGGCTGGGTGTCATAAAGATAGATCTGAGGCATCGAGATAATAAGGAACATTCAAATTGAAGAATCACCCTCAGCGAAGATCCAAGGAGGATGTTCTTGTTGAGGCTAGTCAAGTTCCGGAAAACACAGTGGAGGCTGAACAAGAAGTTCCCCTACAAGCTCTTCCTTTCCAAGACGAAGATGTGATACAGACCAGATACAAAGAGTTTGTTGCTAGAATTATAAGAGATTGGTCAAGCCTGGGTTTTGGAGTCTACCTTGAGGAGCTGTTGTTACCAGCTTGGTGCAGGATACATGAGGAAGAGCATTCAGAATTCACCTGTTTCCAGTGCCAGACAGTCATAAAGGAGGTGAAGGAACAAGTACAGCTACTCTTACATGCAAATGATACATAGATAGGTACATCAAACGAGTCTCTAACTGAGGAATGTCAACCAGTTGCTGATGAATGTCTTGAAGAACATGGGGAGGCACTCGGTGAAGTGGTCAATGTTCCTGATGATTGTGATAAAGAATCTGAACTAGTGCCAACAGAAGATGAATTCGGGGAGTCTTCTCATTTATCTAATTCTGTTTTTCCTCAGCTTATTGATGAACTGCACAGTGAAAACTCACAGATTCTATACATTATTGATGGGGTAGCTGATGTGGTTCATGCTAATGTGCAGGAAAATATGAATGATGTTGAAAACATAAATGTTGCAGTCAGTATTGGTGAACATGCTCCAAATTCTCTAGGTGAGAATGTGCTGGAAGGTCAATCTGTGATACCTTCAGATGAGCATCCTGCTGAGGAAATTTTTGTACAAGATAATGCCTCTGCATTTTCATTGTTGATCCCTCGTGGAAATACTCAAACAGGTGAAAAGTTCCATGTTCATAGTTCTGAAAGTCTTCGATATGAATTTCACTCTGCATCATATAATGATCCCTTTAATTCTAGCTTGCCTGTTTCAAATGCAAGTGGAATATTGCACCATCAATGGAGACCCCCTGATGACACTATGATCAACTCTTCACAAGTGCAGGATGATGAACACAACACTCGGTCTGCAGAAATGCAAAATCAGGTTGTTTCTTTCTTTGCTAGAAATTCTGAATCTTGTCAATTTGATTATGGAGATTTAGGAAAGACAACTTGCATATGGGTTAATCATGGTCCTAACGAGTTGCCTCAGTTACTAGTTATTCCTAATCTTGATATGGAGTTTGCATGCTGCAATATGGAGATTTTTTTTTCTGAATATAAAGACAGGTTTGCATTTCTGAGGACTGTTACCTTCACCTTATTGCTTGTCCATGCATTGATTAATCATATGGGGACGAGTCTCAATTCATCCTATCTGATCATGAGCCACTTTGAGTCTCTCTATACATAGTGTTGATTTGCATAAATGCAGCTTGGTTTGCTTTTCTTTTGCTTTTTCTGTTTTGTTTTCTTTAGGATAGATTGCTTTAGTTTAGATGGCTTTTCCTTGCTTCTGTTTTGGCTAGTTTAGTTTGCTTTGGATTTCGGTTTGATTGTTTTGCTTCTCTGGCTTGGGTTTTCTATTTTCTGGTTGGGGAGGTGTCCTTCCTGTGCAATAATTCTTTATTATCTGGGATTGTTCTAAGTGTTTTATTGATGGACTTTAGTCATGTGTCTTGAATTAATGGTCAAAGATCTTTTGTTGGTGTCAAGCAATCTGAATGTCTGATTTAAAGAGAATGGGTCATTGGTCTGACTTGAATCTGAAGTATTCTGAAATCTTATATCCTTCATACATCTTAAGAATCTGAAGGTTGCAGTAGGGTCCTTACAAGGTCTTGTTGGAATTTGAAAAATCGTAATTTTACATGGGTGCCTTGTGGTTCCAGAGCCACGAGTGTGGACTTCTTGTTCCTGAGTTTGGAAATGAAAGAGTAAAAAAAGAATTAAAAAAGAAAAAAAGAAAAAGAAAGAAGAGAAAATATTGAAATTGGAGAAGAATTCAGCTATGGGGTATGCAGAACATCTAGGGGCTATAGGCCTTTGGTACGGTATTAGAGCTATGTTGGAGAAATCTGTGATAACCTAAAATTAGACTATGGATAATACATTTGTGAGGAGCTCTATCTAAGGTTGCTTTTGGGCTAGAATCTTCGTTACCCCAACTTGGTGACTCGGTTACAGGTAGCTTAAGGAGAAATGAATTCACTTGCACACACTTGGATTTTTGAGTTTATGGAAGGTCGATCTATCCCTGGAAGTTCGACTCCTTTAATCTTGCATTTTGGTTGTTGCACGATAGGGAGATTGAAACCAGAGATTTTGGGTTCATGATTCTTGTTTATCATCAAAATGCTCTGGAGCATTTTCCCAGCGGAGTCGCCATTTGTTGTGCAGTTTTGCACACACGCGCCCCACTGAAAGCGGGGACCCTCTTTCTGCTCTAGCTTTTGGCCTCTTAATTTTATTGATTTCATTGTCTTTGGAGGTCCTTAGATGTCCATCTTGCTTGTCCAAGTCCTTCCCCCGAGTTGTGCTTCGGAAAAACTAGGTTTTGAACAAAATCCGGGATTTTCCAGTCCGGCTGGAATTTTCCATAATCCTGTCCGGCTGGAATTTCCCATAATCCTGTCCGGCTGGAATTACCCATAATCCTGTCTGCCTGGAATTTCCCGGATTCCTGTCCGCCTGGATTTTTCCGGATTCCTGTCCACCTGGATTTTTCCGGATTCTGGTCTAGAATCCGCCTGACCTGGATTTTCCCGGATTTTCCCCTTGGTCTGGTTTCCCGAAACGGAAATTTTTCCGAAAATATTTTTCCAAAATGGAAATTTTTTAAAATTATCCACGAAGCGAAAATTTCTTGAGATAAAAAAAAATTGAAAATAAAAATTTCCAAAATGGAAAAAATTACTGAAAATGGAAAGTTTCCTTTTAAAAATGTAAGTTTTTCTTAAGGTCAAAATTTTATTCAAATTTAATTTGAACATGTGGGCTATTAATGATGATATCTGTTTTTCAGGACTAAGGAAATATTCAAAGGGGGCTTGCATATGGATTCGTGCCAAAAGGGGAAATCTGGAGGCGTTCAAATTAAATTTTCAAAGTGGGACCTACCTAAGAATCCGTGCCAAAACTGTCTATAGCTGGAGGACTTTCTGGAAGACACACAAATTTGATCTTGCTGGAGATCGTAGGCCGACATGAATAATACTCATGCATTTAATGCAAATCTTGTCCTATTTTGAAATCCTCTTGGCCGACCTATTTTGAGGCTAGTTATTATTGTAAAATCTAATTAGGCCGACCTGTTTGGGGTTCTCTATAAATGGCATTTTGTGCCTCATTTATGGGATAGATAGGGAGATTTTTAGGGTTGGCTAGGCCATGTAATTGGCAAAATGGTTTTGAGTGGTTGTAGGAGATGAGAGACTTGAGAATTGTTATGCAATCTTTGGAATGTGTCTGGTGGATTGTTGATTGTAAACTTGTATTTAACGGCAGTTTTATGGTTTCTTGTTCTTGATTCTCGGATGTTGGATGTTAGATATTAGATGTTAGATTTCAGTTCTTTTACAATGGTGGTGAAATGTTAATGATGTTGATCGATTTCCGGTCCATACTTTTAGCAATTTGCTGATTGTAGATTGCTGTGTAAAGTTAGTCTGGGCCTCACTTGTGTGCTAAGTTCAACTGTGAATGCTTGTTTACATTGTGCCAGTAGTTGGGTATGTGAATGAATGTTCAAAGTCTAAAAATCTTCAGATTTCCCCAGAAGATCACACCATTTCTATGTAGTTGCAGGTTTGTCATTGATCAAGCAGAGATCAGTTTTATTGGGGATCTGTCCATTTGCAGCTTTCATCATTATTGTGATTGATCTTAGGAGTTAGAATCGAATAGAATCTCTCTAAACCCTTATCTCTTTTGCTGTGTATTTTGAATCTGGGTTAGTTTTAGGATTGAAAGCATCCATATATTATTGCATCGATGAAAATTCACTTCCGACATTGCTCATTCGTGTGGGCCTTGTGATTACAGCATTTTCACATATTATGTGAGTTGTTTATGCATTGTCATGACACGACACTGAGACCTTGGGGTGATTTTCGTGTTTATTATTAGAAGCCGCCTTTCAGAAGATAGAATATTGCGATACATGCGGAGTTGTTCTTTGTCTGAGAAAAACACCATCAGATTGGCTGAAGGAGAAATTTGAACAAAAGAGTGACATAGCTGGAAGTTGAATGAGCCTCTATTCTTAAAATCTGAGATATGGCAGATCTCAAAATCTAAAAATTCAAGTTCTGAGTCAAGATGGAAAAGCAGCGTTATGTTTTTCATAATGGAAACAGTCTTTAGATCGACTTTTTTCAAATTTGTAAGTCACTGAATAGGAGGATAAATCAATGGAATGGCAAGGGTTTACATCATTGTGCATTTTCAGACAAGTGTAGGCTTCATAATACCTGTAGACACAATGAGTTTGAATGCTTGGCCTTTCTAGACAATATTGAGATGGTCTTGCAAAGGAGCCTTTTCATGCAAAATCTGTCTGAACCATTAGCCACCTCAGATCTAGGGTTTATTGATGTTGCAGTTGAGGCATTTACACAGATAGTTGAAGGTCAATTTGCTAGTGGTAAGTGCTTGCAGGATTTCCTTTCATCAAAATGGTGCAGAGTCCATGATGCAGCCCATTCAGAGTTCACCTGTCGTTCGTGTGGGGACATTATCTTTAAAGTTGGAGAATACCTGGAGTGGAAAGGTGAGTTAAGCAAAGAATGCACTGCAAAAGGGCTAACTAGTTCTGGATCCAGGGATGGCATTGCAACTGATGTTGACGTGACTTTGGAAGGAACTGGGTGTCATGAAGATGAATCTGAGGCATCAGAGATAATAGAGGAACATTCAAGTGAAGAATCACCTACGAAGATCAAGGAGGATGTTCTTGTTGAGGCTAGTCAAGTTCTGAAAAGCATAGTGGAGGCTGAACAAGAAGTTCCCCTACAGGCTCTTCCTTTCCAAGACGAGGATGTGATACAGACCAGATACAAAGATTTTGTTGCCAGAATTATAAGAGATTGGTCAAGCCTAGGTTTTGGAGTCTACCTAGAAGAGTTGTTGTTACCAGCTTGGTGCAGGATACATGAGGAAGAGCATTCAGAATTCACCTGTTTCCAGTGCCAGACAGTCATAAAGGAGGTGAGGGAACAAGTACAGCTACTCTTACATGCAAATGATACACAGACAGATGCATCGGACAAGTCTCTAACTGAGGAATGTCAACCAGTTGCTGATGAACGTCTTGAAGAACATGAGGAGGCACTCAGTGAAGTGATCAACGTTCCTGATGATTGTGATCAAGAATCCGAACTAGTGCCAACAGAAGATGAATTCAGGGAGTCTTCTCATTTATCTAATTCTATTTTTCCTCAGCTTATTGATGAACTGTACAATAAAAACACACAGATTCTATGTGCTATTGATGGGGTAGCTAATGTGGTTCATGCTACTGTGCAGGAAAATATGAATGATGTTGAAAACCGAAATGTTGCAGTCAGTATTGGCGAACATGCTCCAACTTCTCCAGGTGAGAATGTGCTGGAAGATCAATCTGTGATACCTTCGGATGGGCATCCTACTGAGGAAATTGTTGTTCAAGATAATGCCTCTGCGTTTTCATTGTTGATCCCTCATGGAAATACTCAAACAGGTGAAAAGTTCCATGTTCATAGTTCTGAAAGTCTTCGATATGAATTTCACTCTGCATCATGTAATGATCCCTTTAATTCTAGCTTGCCTGTTTCAAATGCAAGTGGAATATTGCACCATCAATGGAGACCCCCTTATGACACTATGATCAACTCTTCACAAGTGCAGGATGATGAACACAACATTCAGTCTGCAGAAATGCAAAATCAGGTTGTTTCTTTCTTTGCTGGAAATTCTGAATCTTGTCAATTTGATTATGGAGATTTAGGAAAGACAACTTGCTTATGGGTCAAGCATGGTCCAGATGAGTTGCCTCAACTATTAATTATTCCTAGCTATGGGGTTGAGTTTGCATGCTGCAATATGGAGATTCATTTTTCTGAATATAAAGACAAGTTTGCATTTATGAGGACTGTTACCTTCACCTTATTGCTTGTCCATGCATTGATTAATCATGTGGGGATGAGTCTCAGTTCATCCTGTCTGATCATGAGCCACTTTGAGTCTCTCTGTACATAGTGTTGATCTGAATAAATGCAGCTTGGTCTGCTTTTCTTTTACTTTTTTCTGTTTTATTTTCTTTAGGATAGATTGCTTTAGTTTAGATGGCTTTTCCTTGCTTTTGTTTTGGCTAGTTTAGTTTGCTTTGGATTTCGGTTTGATTGTTTTGCTTCTCTAGCTTGGGTTTTCTATTTTCTGGTTGGGGAGGTGTCCTTCCTGTGCAATAATTCTTTATTATCTGGGATTTTTCTAAGTGTTTTATTGATGGACTTTAGTCATGTGTCTTGAATTAATGGTCAAAGATCTTTTGTTGGTGTCAAGCAATCTGA
>VDFB02214483.1:8244-23890 GCA_007258455.2 Sequoia sempervirens
TAAAACATATCAGTTTAACATTTATTTCTTATTGTAGCAGATACCCCCTTGAAGCGGCGTCCACGTCATGAGCAGACGACTACGCGTACATTAAGATCACAAGCATAGGGCAGAACAACTAAAGCGGGGACAGATATTGATTTAGAAAACGATACTCCACTTCAGCTTTATGTAGCTTTCAAAAAGAAACAAAAAGTGATTGTAATCATATCATGACAACCATATTTTTGATAATATGTAAAAACGAGAATGATTATTATATGTTAATGAATGAATGTGAATATGTTAATTAATGAATGTTATATGTTAATGAATGAATGTTATATGTTATTAATGGATGAATGAATGAATGTTATATGTTATTAATGGATGAATCAATGATTAATGTTATATGATTGGGTATGGGGAATTGAGAGTGATGTGAGGGGGGCGAGGAGGGCCAAATGAGCTTCCACTGTCACGTGGTTGGCCTTGTTAAGTAGAGAATATTAAACTATACTCAATAAGGTAATGCACTTTTCAATATAAGAAATGCATCGTTTGAAGCATCAAACCAATATGCAATCAGTATGTATGATCAGTCGTCAGTCTCCGCAATGGTACATTTCCACGAATATAGAATTTTTTTATTTTTTTTAAATTTGCTTCTTCGTCGCAATTTCGACGATAACCACCGACGAATCAATAGAAAGGCTCGACGAAGTTGCTATAGCTGCGACGATGATTTTGTCGTAACTCCCTACCCATTTCGTCACCCTTTCGACGATATTTCAGCTTTGCTACTACACTACGCACTGCCAATTTCGTCGAACTTTCGACGAACTTTTAGTGTTCTTCCGACGCTACTCCTTGCTAATTTCGTCGCAACCTCGACAAACTTTTCGCGTTGTTTCGACATTGCTTCTTGCTAATTTTGTCGCACTTTCGACAAAATTTTGGCGTTCTTTCGACGCTACTACTCTACTATTTCGTCGCTATTTCGACGAACGTTCCATGTTGTTTCCACGCTACTGCTTGCCCATTTCGTCGAACCGACGACGAACTTCTGGTATAATTTGTCGGTGGATAAACAAAGGTTTTGTCGATATTTCGACAAAATCCTGAGGTATTTCATGATGCTGCCGACCGACAATTCTTCGCCGTTATTTCGACGTTTAATTTGTCATCAGCATTGCGACGAAAAAACAGCGACGGAAAGATTTTCGCCATTGTGTCGATCTTCCAACAGAGATTTGTCGAACGACCGACGAATGCCTGTCGGAAAATGGTGTCAAATCCAGTAGTGTTTTGACTTTCCTTAACCACAACACAACAACTTATTTCCTTCTACTCTTGGACTTCGTAGAGATTTAGATTGAACCCTTGCAATTCTTAAAGTTGTATTTGCTTATCAATCAACTAGAACTGGTTATCATTTGTCATTTGAATGCACTGTCTTCCTTTTGTACTCTTGAGCAACATGGTTCTCTTCATGCATTTTTATGTTCCACTTATCAAACTGTTTTCAAAATCTGCTCTCTTCCATGATGAAAATCAAAACAAAACTCTTCATTAAGGCATAATGTATGCCTGTTCACTATCCTTGACTGTGAAAAGAATGAATTGATGAACTGAAACTTGCATGACATATGATTACGATCAACAAGATAAAACAAAACATGAACTTTGTAGCAATATCTGATGTAAATGTACTCAGCTGAATTCATTTAGTGAACTAAACTCACTATTCACCTGTAGCCTTCAGAAAGTATAACCTGATCATTATGAATGCATAGTTGGTTTAGTTACTCGATGGATAACACTATTTTTACTCCTTCAGTTGTATTTCATTTCACTTGATGAACATGATGATGTATTTGTAAATCATCCCATTAATGAATAAGGCGGCATGTCGAGCTCTACCCTTGTGGGAGCCCGTTTTTCTCCACATGCTTGGTCTTCAAATAATGTTCAGCTTCGTGACTTTACCTATACCTGCACAAGGAAAAAAACAATGTTAGCATAAAAAATAGAACATGATGATCATGATATTGTTGTTTCTCCTTCAGCTCATTTCTTCTGCACTTGATTGATTGTTTCAATGCATGATTAATAGTAGGCTATAATATTGTGGGTGCCTCATATAGGTTACTTCATAATCAGAGCCACTGACACGCCCTCTTTTCTCTTACAGGTCAATGGAGCTCGAGAAGACAAAGCTGCACCATTCAGCATCAAACGTCGATAATCAAGCAATGATGATTATGTCGTCACTTATATGTTTTATTTCCTACATCTTCAGTAGTGTAATGTGCTATTAGCAATGTATTGTAACAGTCACATCCACAGCTTGTGTGGATCTTTGATTTCAATTCTTCCTTTTCATTTGAAAAGAAAATGCATTTAAATGCAATGTTGTAATATTTGATTCTTGAAATCAAAAGAAGCCTTGTAAAATATGAGTCTTTTATGAAATAAAAGAAAGCATCTAAAATGCTATTTTGTTCATTTACTCAGTTCTATATTTCTTTTAATTCTGCAACATCTGAATGGCATTCTGAAAATCTATCTCCTTTTAAAATGCATAGCAGTCACTTGATAAATATTGATAACAATGCGAAACAACATTTGAATTTAAACTACAATTCCACCTCATGATATAATATCATTCAGCTAGCTCCACCAATCGAGCTGTGGTGAAAAATTGGTAACAGTTCCCTGCTAGCTCGCAGGAGGAAGATGAAGGTTGGTTAAAAGCTGCGAGGTCAACAAGATTGTGATGCATAGCTCCAACCGTTGAGTTTGCAAAGTGCATAGGACCTGTCAACATGGTAGTTGGTTTCTAAGATGGATTAATGTTATTGGTCATGAGGAAGGTGAACGATGCTTCGTTGGATGTCAAACCGAGTTAGCCTGAGATAAACCGTTTGATCTGCCAACTCTTTAGGAGATCAGCGGGCAGTATTCAAAGTTGGAAAATGGCACATGGTGGTCGTTTTATCGTACAACTGGTGAAGCATTAATGAATTATTCCTTGCTTGTGTAGTCACGTCGATCTCAATCTGTGTGAAGATGTTGTTGTTAGAAATCATGAAGGGTGATCTTTGGATTCTCATGCAACTCTAGTTAAACTGTGACAGTACATACGTCACCAAATTGTCATGTTTGCATATGCATTTTTACTAAGCATTGATGAAGGTTGCCATTACCTCGCACAATAAATACAAGAGGAATTAACTGCTAATAGTGTCATTCTTGTAGCAGTTAGAGCACTTTGTGGGCTGAGTCTAATCAAGTTTGAGTGCTTGTCTAAGAAGAGAAAATGAGTAAGTCAGTAAGGATCTCTATTCGTTTGAGCTCACAAAAGCTCGGTCCTACTATTCAGGAAGGCGCTTTGGTTGACAAGCCTAGGCTTGTGCCCACTAGATGCAGTAGAAGGTTGCAATTCTGGGACGTTGTTGCTCAACTAGTAGATGACAAAGGCAAGCAGTCGGCAGTGTGCTCTATTGCTAGTGTTGGTAGGAAAATAAGGTATGGGCATGGCTCCTCTAAATGCAAACACTTTCCCATTAACCTTACGAGCAACACTTTTGATGATGTAACTGAGACCGACTCTAACTACTGTTGGTATTTACCTCGCTTCACTCACAGTCTGTCCTCTAATGAGGAAGTGATATCTATGGTTCCATTGGTTGTTAAAACCCCAAGCAGACAGACTAGAACCATATTTGGAAAGGACAAGAAAGAAGAGGAGGCTGAGGGTCTACCATATTGGGCAACAACTAGAAGTGGGCGTGTATACCGGGGTCTGAGTATTGGTAAGGGTAGGGTGGCGGGTAAATAAGAAGTTGTTGTGGTGCCTTCGTGGCAATTTGGTTGCCTGGGTTTTTTGCGTGGATAGCGACAAGGGGATTTTGATGACAATTTGTGTTCCCTTTTCTTTTAGCTTTCCCCAGTTCATGCGCCGCTATGTTTTGCAGATTCAACGTGTGGGAAGTTTTGAAATGAACGTCAAATGCAATGGAGATTTTGTTCAAATGAAAATTTGTGATGAAATTACATTTGAGCCCAAAGCTTGTTGCTCCCTTGTCATATAAAAGGGAATTCAAGGCTCATTTGTCGGGAGAGAACTGATGAAAGTTCTAGCTAGGTTCTGAGTTGAATATATGGGTAGAAAGATATATGTCCTTTGATGGAAGTGATATCTGTGGTGCCATTGGTTGTTAAAACCCCAAGCGGACAGAATAGAATAGATAGCCTGTTTTGAGTTTTGGATGAATATATGCAAATTATCTTAAATTGTATGCAGATATGACTTATAAGCATGAATAAATGTATAATTCTAATATATTTTCTCTCCTTATGTGGATTTGAGTGAATTTTGAATGAAATGTTAATGGTGTTGTCATTCTTCTTTTGAGAATTTGTTCAATTGTGTGTCTATGTTTTTGCTTTGATTCAAGAAAATCAATTAAATGATTAAATGGAGTCATAAGTTTACAATTATTTACAAAGGATTTGATAAGTAGTAATATATCAGAGAATTGAGCTCCATAATGCAAGGTATTATATGAGTAGTCCATTCTATTAAATTCTTGTGTCATTTCTGCTAATGGTAAATGGGTAACTAAATATTTAACTGACAAAGAATAAAAGAATAATATGTAAATGGGTCACTCACTCACTCCCTCTATCTCTCTCCCCTTAACCCTAAAGTACCCTTAACCCTTAAACTCTAAACCCTTAATATTAGGTGTGTATTAAAACATTATAAAAGTATAAATTTTTGGAGTTCTATTAGGAATTGAATGATAAATGACGATAAATGGGAAAATCTAAGTCACTTTAATATTTTCAACTAAAAAGTTAGAGTTCAATTAGGATTAATGTTCACTTAGGGTTAGGTTTAGGGTTCAATGAATGTTCAATTTGGATTAGGATTGAGGATGAGGTTGGGGTTTAATTAAGGTTATGAATTCAATAAGAGTTCAAATAGGGTCAAGGTTAAGGTTAGGGTTGGGGTTAAGGTTCAATTAGGATAAGAATTAGTGTTAGGGTTAGGATTAGAGTTCAACTATAGTTCAAAGTTAGGGGGTTACTAGGTTCAATACAATTAGGTTTAATACTTAATTAAGGTTAGTTTTAAAGTTCAATTAGGGTTTGGGTTAGGGTTGGGATTATGAATCAATTAAGTAGGTTTGGGTTAGGGTTTGATTAGAGTTAGGTTTAGGGTTTAGTTCGATTTAGGATTAGGGTTAGGTGTAGAATTCAATTATGCTTAGTGGTCAATTACAATTAGATTTAGTGTTCAATTAGGGTAAGGGTTAGAGTCCAAATAGGGTTAGGGTTCAACTAGGGTTAGGTTTAGAATAGAATAAATTTTTGTGTTTAATTATGATATCTAGAATTTAGTATAATTTTACAAAATGAAATGATTTGGAAACAAAGAAAAAAAATAGAAAAGTTGATTTTATATAATCTTATTTCTTAATTTATTCTAAAATTCTAATTAATAATTGTTTAATTAATATAAAATGAATATTTAATTTAATTTAATTTAATTGTATTAGATAATTAGTAAAACTAAATAGATAATAAACATTTTATAGATTTTAAAAATTAGAATTTAGTTTAATTTTATTTGTAATGTCAAATATTAAAATTTTAGATTGAAATACTTAATTGATTTTAAAATATTTATAATTAATGTTCAATTTATAAACTAATATTAAGACATTAATAAATATAACCCATGGCATAATGTATTGAAGATGCATCAAAGTATTTATCATTCCTTTAGCTTCACTAGATGAGACATGTGGTGCCCGCCCGTGATATCACAATCAATAAAGAACTCACAACTTTTGATCACACAATGGCGGGCAACCGTGGATCTCAACCATCGGAAATCATGTTCATTCAACACAGTCGCCAGCCTTGTTATTAACCATCGAGCACCTTTCTACCGGGATTATAACATCTATGTTGATTTAAAACACATGCATCTTGTTGATGTGTTTTTAATACACTTCTCAACACAGGCAGTGCATAGGTGCACTACCTCTCTTGAAAGACAATCTTCCACAATCAGATTGCATAACACTATCCCAAGGTCTCTAATGTCAGGTCTTGATAGTGCTTGGAATATCTCAGTTGTTTGATGTGATTTGTTGGAATCACAAGGCAGTCTTACGGATGAGTTACAAAGCATGGGAAGTTGGGTTTGCAAATGCAGTTTTAAAGTGCTAGAAGTGAATGAACAGTGGTTGTCCACTCAAAACAACAAGCTGAAACTCATCAAGTTCATCTAATTTAGCTTCATGGTGATGCTTTGGATCCTACTGTAACCAAGGATTAAAAGAAATAGCAAAAGGAGAAGGGTTAAGAAAGTTGTTCTAATCCTAAGCTACGAATGAACAGTAACAATGGTGGCTGATACAATAGACAAGCTTCCTAAACTGAGTTTTGCTTGACCAAGAGAAACCTACAGCTACACAAAACTAGTGCAATCTTCTAAGGTCTGCTAATTTTCAAATTACACAAACACATCATGAACATGCAATTGAGCTAGATTGTAGCAATGACAAAAAGAAGCCTAGGCTAACTTTGTACAACAGCTTGTCATCAACAAGTGCTAAAAGTATGGGTTGGAAGCTCATCAAATACTATAACAGCAACACCATCATGATAGCCATTTGAGAAACTAATACTAAAACTAACATGGAAGGAAAAACCATGCATGCAAGATGAGCAAAATCAAAGAGAACATCCATAAAATCATGCAATGTTATCTTCTATTGCTGCAAACGCTTTTTACAACATCTCTCCAACCCTTACAAATGAGGGGCAAGCCCCTATTTATAGTTTTCCAAAGCCCAAATGAATGGCTAGGATTGAATCACAATGAGTGGCTCAAATTTGATTACATTAGGGTTTCACCTACCCCACAATATTCAGCAATTTTAAAATAGATCCTTGTCTTTTCCCTATTTTTTCATCTAGTGCTCAGGTGTTGTAGCAATTTCGTCATTTAGTTGATTGCCTTTTTCACTATAGCAGAAACTGCCTGAAAGCTTCCTTTGATCAATCGAGCCCGTCGACAATTGACATCAATGGATTGGTTGCCCCTGATTTGGGTGGACAGCTCATCATCATCTGGTGAAAAGTAGGACAGCTCCTTCATGCCTTCTTCAAGGCCACCCCCTTGCATTTTTGTCCTTGACCTCCTTGGCACGGGCCTTCTTCTAACGCCAACCTTGTTGGTGGGTGTGAGGGGGAGATACGAAGATGAAACGAATGGTGATAGGAGCGATGCACTTTCCTTGTTCAGTTTTCTCGATGGGTCTCCTAATGGACCCGTAGTAGGCTTCTTGAATCATGTATACATGAAGTGTCATGAATGCTTTCATACACAAATCGAAGAAAACATTAGTCAAATCTTGCAAAATTCTTGTTAGATCCATCCATGCATCATCAAAAGATCATAATATTCATATTTGGAGCTCATTCGGATCATAAACATTAATGTGGGCCCAAGGGGGCGGGCAGCGAATGAGGGACAGCAAACCGGAAGGGAAGTTCCCAGACGTCACAAAACATAACAATACCGAGATTTTTCAATTATAGCGAATGGGAAAAGGGGAAGGAAGAGTGCCCAGAAAAACTTTCTCAAGATTGGACTCATTTCAAAAAAAGCGGAAGTTCAAAATGGTCATGGAGGGACGGAGTCCTAGAAACGGCCACGAAGGGGCCGGGCTTCGGAGGCCTGGTCGCTGGAGCTCCACGGATGTTCAAAATGACCAAAGAGAAACGGAGTCCCAGAAACGGCCACGGAGGGGTCAGGCTCCAGAGGCTGGGTCGCCAAGGCTCCATGGATGTTCCAAAACAGCCAAAGGGGGACGAAGCTCCGAAACCACTGAAACTTAACGGAACGTTGACGAAACTTTGGCAGTTCATTTAGGCACCTCAAACACATCCCAGATCCACCAAAAAGTTGACCCCAAAGTCAAAAATGTGGAAATCGGACCGACGGGGGTCCACAGATGTTTCCAAAACAGCCAAAGAGGGATGAAGCTCCAGAACCACCGAAACTTAACGAAACATTGACGAAACCTTGGCAGTTCACTTAGGCACCACAAACACATCCAAAATCCACCAGAAAGTTAGCCCCAAAGTCAAAAATGTGGAAACCGACCGGTAGGGGTCCACAGATGTTTCCAAAATAGCTAAAGAGGGACGAAGCCCCGGAACCACTGAAACTTAACGGAACGTTGACGAAACCTTGACAGTTCACTTAGGCACCACAAACACATCCCAAATCACCAGAAAGTTAGCCCCAAAGTCAAAAATGTGGAAACTGGACCGATAGGGGTCCATGGATGTTTCCAAAATAGCCAAAGAGGGACGGAGTCCCGGAAACGGCCATGGAGGGGCCGGACTCCGGAGGCTGGGTCATCGGGGCTCCACAGATGTTCAAAATAGCCAAAGAGGGATGGAGTCCTGGAAATGGCCACGGAGGGGCAGGGCTCCGAAGGTCGGGCTACCAAGGCTCCACGGATGTTCCAAAACAGCTAAAGGGGGACGAAGCTCCGAAAACATCGAAACTTAACGGAACATTGACAAAACTTTGGCAGTTCATTTAGGCACCTCAAACACATCCCAGATCCACCAAAAAGTTGGCCCCAAAGTCAAAAATGTGGAAACCGGATCGACAAGGGTCCACAGATGTTTCCAAAATAGCCAAAGAGGAAGGGAATTCCAGAGGGAAAGTTTTGAAACCATCGAAACTTTACGGAACATTGATGAAACTTTGGCAGTTCACTTAGGGACCCCAAACACATCCCAAATCCACCAAAAAGTTGGCCCCAAAGTCAAAAATGTGGAAACCGGACCAGCGGGGGTCCACGGATGTTTCCAAAACAGCCAAAGAGGAAGGGAAGTCCAGAGGGAAAGTTCTGAAACCACCGAAACTTAACGGAACATTGACGAAACTTTGGCAGTTCACTTAGGGACTCCAAACACATCCCAAATCCACCAAAAAGTTGGCCCCAAAGTCAAAAATGTGGAAACCGGACCGGCAGGGGTCCACAGATGTTTCTAAAACAGCCAAAGAGGGAAGGAATTTCGGAGGGAAAGTTCTGAAACCACCGAAACTTTCCGGAACATTGACGAAACTTTGGCAGTTCACTTAGGGACCCCAAACACAGCCCAAATCCACCAAAAGGTTAGCCCCAAAGTCAAAAATGTGGAAAAAAACGAATCGAGCGATTAGGGACCAAGTCAGCAGGAACAAGACAAAAGGTAGAAAAGGGACAGGAGACTTTATTTCTCCACAAATTTGAATGCCCCAAGTAGGTGAATTTGGGTAAGGGGACTTGATCGTTTGAAGGCACATGACCAATTGGGGCTTGGAAAATGGGGCGCGCAAAACAAGATAGGAGCAAAGTAGCCTGTCGGGAGCAAAAAAAGGGGGTCCCTGCCTATGGCGGGGCATGTGTGAAAAACATGCACAACACATCTTATAACTGCTTTAGTAACCCGCGGCATAATGTATTAAAGACCCATCAAAGTATTTATCATTCCTTCGGCTTCACCGAATGAGACACGTGGCGCTCACCTATGATATTGCGATCAACTCGTGGGGTCATCGCAGGATGGTGCAGAACGGCTAAGATCACACGACAATTGATCTACGGCCATGCGAACTTGTCCCTCTGCAAAATAAAAACATTTATTAGGGGAGAGAGCCCAGTAGTCGTGTGGGGTGCAAAATAAAAACATTTATTAGGGGAGAGGGCACACTTAATCATGATGATAATACCCAGTCTTACCACATATTTATACTATATATTGTAAATAAACAGTCCAAATGTAAATAAAGAAAGATATTTATACAATCCAAGAAAATAAGTTAAAATGTATTTAATAAAAAATTATATATCAATTTGTTTTTCTTTTTAGATGAATTAAGAGTATGATTTAAAATATTTTAATTCAAATAACATAAATGATAAATTGAAGTGGGAAAACTTGAATATTATTTTAAAATTTTGAGGTTTAATATTTATATGTGTGAGATTGATCTAATATTCCAGAAATGAATGTTAAAATATCATGAAAAAAATAGGCATAGAATGAATGTAGAAGTAAAATTATATTTTCATATATTCATAAAATAAGATCTAATAAACAAAAAATATATGCAATTAAAAATAAAGGAAAAATAATTCAACCCAAATTTAGATAAGAGAGATAATTAGATTATATGATAACTTTAAGGCTAGGGTTAGGGTTTGATTAGGATTAGTGTTCACTTAGGGTTATGATTAGAGTTATGAATTTACAATTAGGGTTCAATTAATGTTCACTTAGGGTTTCTTTCTTGGGAGAATTTTATTGAATGGTAAGTGTATTTTATAAAATTAATATGTCAAGAATTAATTTTAGATAATACTACATGTGATTTTTCATATGGTATTAAATTGTAGATTAAAATTGATAATAGATTTCCTTCCTTCTTTTGCATTGTAAGCTACCATAATATATGGCCTTAAAATCCTATTCATATTTTGAGTTTTTCTAAACTATACAACACGACATCCAACAAAAAAAATTGTTATGCATTTTTTCCAAGCACAAATCCTTAGAATTCTTAATGTGTTACTTAGGTTAATTCTTTATTGCAATAAATAAATACACACTATATATATATATTATGGATTTGAGGGAAAATATTAAAATATTTATATATCAAAAATTTAAAATGAGGGATTCAAGTACATACCTTTGCTTTTGTTAATGTTGATGAAGATACAAATCTTGATGAAGTGCCAAATTTGATGACATGATATAAAAAACTGGAATATCTTTGCTCTATGTGGCACTTGAAATTTTGTACAAAACTATAACTAATTACTCTACATGATCAAATTTGTGACTTTGGACCTATTTTGCATCAATAAATATGAGCTTTGAAACATGCCTCCTAATCTAGCATACAATATGTACTTAAATGCTCAAAATAGTTGTGAGTAGTGTTGAGATTGGTGGATCTTTGGGAAGTTCCAATGCTTCACCTTTGTATCTCTCCCTATAGATAGAGGTAGAGATGAATATAGAATGAGAGAGGAAAAGGGATAAAAATAGATAGAGATATAGAGAGAGATAGAGGGAGAAATAAATATATAAATAGGGAGATAGAGGGGTGATATATATATATATATAGAGAGAGAGAGATGGCAAGATAGAGATATAAGGAGATATAGAGAGAGGGGAGAGAGGGGAGAGTGAGAGAGAGATAAGTAGAGAAAGAGACAAATAGAGATGGAGAGGGATCGATAGAAATAGGGGTAGATAGAGAGACAAAGAGAGAGGGAGAGATAGATAAATGGGAAGATAAATACATAGATATAGAGATATATGGGAAGATAAAGGGACAAATAGGTTGAGATATGAAGATAGATAGGGTATAGGGAGGGAGCAAAAGATCAGGGAGAGATGGGGAGAGATAGAGAGAGGAGGGAGAAAGGGAGAAAGATATGTAGAGGAGGAGAGATAGAAGATGGGGAAGAGGGAGATATATGTAGAGAGGGGGAGAGAGGGAGAGCGAGAGAGGGAGGCTAATTTTTTAGTTTAAATTCTATAAAATATTCAATAAATAATAATATAAATATTATAAGAATTATATAATTTTTATTTTAAATTACACACTATATTTTATTTTTGAAAAATATATGTAATTTTTTAACCATTTTCCTATATATTTAGTATTAAGATTTTACATCTTTTAACAATTCAATATATAATACAAATAAAATATAGTTAATAATTTAATTAACTAGCATACCTATATTAATTAATAATATATGTAAAACACGCCGAGAGTTATCTTTATCAAGATGCCTATTGACTTGAAAAAATGCTTACATTTTCATGTTTATGAATTTGGAAAGCAATCAATTTGATTTCATTATTGTTTGTATCATTGTTTATCTCAATTCCCATATATAAGGGTACACATTCAAATTTGAAATCATACCAACTTGTCTATAACAACAATCAACCAAGAACAATAAATTTAAAAGCATAAATTTTCATCAATCATTAGATTTAGTATTAACAGCATCAAAGAAGTATATAATGACAAAATGGCATTAACTAACTTAGATATATCCACTATTTTTTTTTCAAATGTTTGAATACATTGTTAACATTATATACATTCAAGAATTTGAATGTTATGAAACCTATAGCTTTGCATTTGAGTCTAATAAAGCTTTGCTCTCAGATGAATAATCAAACTTTGTTGTTTTTATGATTGTGCATTTAATCCTTTGTTCATCATTATAAGTCTCTTTTTTCACTTGAAGTTTAAATATGTATCTATTGAAAAGGACCTTTGTATAATGTGTGAAAACTTAACATCATCTTGTTTTTCATGCTTCAAAATGTTCAATTCTTTTGTTGTTACACCCATAATTTCTTTTGCCACTTCTTCAAAAGTTGTAATCCAAGTGAATGAAGTATGGCTTGTACTTGCATTGAAGTATATTTATAATCACATTTAGGGAAAGTTTTATCACATTTTCCACAATACTACTGACCATTTTCATTAGTGTTTACCTTCTTTGTAGTGCCTATTCCAATTTTCAAGTATGTTGTATAACAAAAATTCTACCTTAATCAAAGATAAGGTAGCTTTTATCACTATCCAATAAGGTTTACCAGAGTTGGAAAGGTCTCAATTGTGTATTTGTGAGATACTAGGGTTTAGGTTAGGTTTGGGGTCTATTAGGGCTAGAGTTTAATTAGGGTTAGATTTCAACTGGCTAGAGTTTAATTAGGGTTAGGGTTAAGGTTAGGGTTTGGGCTAAATCAGGGTTAAGTTTCAATTAGGATAAGTGTTCACTTAGGGTTATTTTAGGCTTAAGATTGGGGTTAATAGTAGGGTTGGGATTTAGATTGGGGTAGGATACCAAAAAATTGTTAAAAATATAAGATAACATAAAATTATAAATGAAATTAATCATATTAATTTCATAGTTAAAAAAATAATTCTATGGATCTTTAAATATACATATATAATAATCTTTAAATCTTTATTTAAAAAAATATATATTATATTTTATAAACTTATACATTCATTTTTTTAATATTTAAGTTATACTAAAATCTAAGATGTTCAATATTGATTATTATTTTTAAATTATAATATTGATTAAAGATGTATAATTATATTTATAAGATTTAAATTCAATAATGAACTTATAAAATATTAAATCAATCAAAATTGTTTCTATTATCCAAAATACTATATAAGTAAATTATAAACTATTATAATATATTTAAATTTTCATTTCAAATGTTAAATAATTCTAATGTTAAATTTTTATAATTATAAACTTACCTTTTAATGATGTTAGTAATTTTTTTAATTAAAATTAGTTTTTCAAGCATATTAACATACCTTTATATATTCACCAAAATCTATTATCTATTATTGATTATGTAATTTTGTATGTATAATATATTTTTAAATTAGAAATATTTTGAATGTATTCAACTATCAAATATGATTTTTTAATATACCATAAATCACTAATAAAAAATATTAAAGAGTTTATATATATTTGTTTAATATATTAAAAAATATTTATATTATAAATATTTTATAAATAATTTATAAAATATTTTTTAAATATATTTAACAAATCATATATAAAAGTTTAACTGTTGTATGTGGGCTCGAAAATAAAAAATGTGAGGGTTATGAATTAGGTTATTTTTTGCACGGAAGGCAGGCTGTTGGTGATGGCATGGGATGGGTCCTATCATTTTGACAGCTGACAGACCGTTAGAGGTAGGCAGGCCATGGATGGGTATACCATTTTGTATGTTGCGTAGCCTGCTCCTGACTTGACTAGTTGCCCTAATTTCTTCGCTTTTGTCATTTTTATGAATTTCCCCCCGGCCTTGTCAAATATTTCATTTTAAATGTTTTTCTTTCGAAGCAATGAAACATTTAAAATATATCACACAAAAATTTCCTCAAGCCCCACCTTGTAAAGTCCACGTGGCACCCACTCGTGATTTCACAATCAACCAAAGCACTATCGCGGGATGGCGGGGAACGACTGAGATCAAAGGATAGTTGATGAACAATCGCACAAATTTGACCCTCCAAATGGGACACGTGTCGTCCGCCCGCGATATCGCCATCCTACAATTCTCAATCACGGGATGGTGGGCAATCGTTGATCTTGAAGGCATTTTGATCAACGACAGCGCGAATTTCATCCTTCTAAAAAATAAAACATTCATTAAAGGGAAAGGGGACATTACTAGGTGGATGGAAAACAATGACATAAGTTTTTTTAAAACCGTTCAGCACAGGGCCAACCAGGACTTAGGAAAATAAAACCCGTGGAGGAAATAAAATATTAAGACCAAAGGGACCAGGCCTAGACGGAACGATGGGGCATAAGATGTTTTTAAAACCCTTAAAAAAAGGTAACGGTGAAATAGATCCCAACCAAGGCATTAGGTAAACACAAGGGTTTAAGATGAAGACAAAGTTAAAACCCCAGCCATAAGAAATTTTTGAACACCATGAAAGACTAGTGACATAAGGCAGGGCATGAGTGAAACATTAGGAACAAAATTTAAAGTTCCATCAGTACAAGCATTGGATAATTTTATATTAATAGTTTATCCTATCACAAATATAAAAGGTGAGCACAATAAATAACATGTATTTTCCCATTGAATGTGAAGGATTTTCAAAAAGTTTTAGTGTTCAACTATTGGTCCATTTTTGTTCAATATAAGTTGTATTTTAAATCATTATGTGTTGTTTTTATAACAACAAATAGATTTTTTGTGTTCATCTATTAGTTCATATGTGTTGAATATAAAAGGTAGAGATATCAAAGATTTATGGTTATCAATAATTATTTGGTCCACTTACGTTGTATATTAATTTTAATCTAAATAAAAATATCATATTCTACAAGCAACAAATGATATTTTTTTGGTTCAACTATTGGGGGTTCCATGATTAAGTTTTGGTTGAACCTTTTAAAAGTCAAATTTTATAAAATTATCAAAAGATCTGCCAATGTGGCGAGTTGCATGATGAGTCGCGCCTCCAAACCTTAGTTATAGATAAATAAGAGACCAGTCCACATTTCAAAAAAAAATGAAGGTTCTACGATATTCCAGTCAATTGCTACATGCTGAGAAAGTTAACCTACTCGACTACTGGGCCCTCTCCCCTAAAGGAATAAGGGGACATCACTAGGTCAACGAAAAATAATGACATAAGTTGTTTTAACGAGGGAACATGGGACCAACAAAAGACTTAGGAAAAATAAAGTCAGGCGAAGGAAATAAAACAATAAAATAAAGGGTCCCAACCTGAATTAATACTGGCGATGGGACTTAAGTGGATTTTAAAAACCTTCCCAAAATACTTGACCAAATAGATCCCATCCAAGGTGTAAGATGAACACTAGGGTTTTACATGAAGACGAAGGTAAAAACCCAACCTTAAGCTTTTCCCAAACACCATAGATGACCAGAGACACAAGGCAGAATAAAATAGAACACATAGAACAAAACTTTGAAGTTCCATCACTACCCATAACCCTAAAACCTAAACCATTAACCC